>BGKB01000315.1:0-25672 GCA_003116975.1 Aurantiochytrium sp. KH105 | reverse complement strand
GGAGAGAACGAGACCACAAAAATAAAGATTTGAATAGAATTTTGCAGCGAGGTGTTCGTTAAGATTCGCACCACACAGCTTTATCTACTGTTAGCACACACCATACGGGCCGCCAGTGTGAGAAAATATAGTCGTAAAAGAGCCTACTATACACACGTCCGAGTGATGTCGCGAAGTGTTCCACAGGACGGCCTGTCTCCGCGGGCAGCCTAAGTGGGGCTGCGGCGCCGCGCCGCGACTCTCGCAGTCCTTGCTAGCTGCTCCTGCTCCTCGGACCGGGAGTCACTATCTCGCGTGCCCTTAAACCTCAAGAAAGATGTGCGGAGTGAGGCAAGAGGCCACTGGCAGCGCACGGAAGTGGTTGGGAAAACCCTTCCCTGCGCGCTTTTGCGAAAGATAATAAGCTGATGATGGCGATGATGAAGACGGGCGCCACAAACACTTCATCATGCCAATTGACAACAAATACTGTTATCTTCCCCGATTCATCTCCCTTACCTTACTGTTTGTTTCGAATTTCCACACTCTAACATGGCGGCATCATTAGCTGCACCATTGCAATCGTTCAAAATCAGCCGCGAGTGCTCTATCGTCCTCGATCAGTTCGAGTACCTTGTACCACAACCCAGTCGACGCTGCGTAAAGTTGACGAAATGCGAGAAGTAGACCCTTGTTGAGAGAGTAGGCCTAGCTTCAATTGATTCAGGCTATCACAATATATTCACGCGAGGTCGCGCGTGATAGAGGACGCACTCATGGCTCCCGATTGTTGCTGTCGATCAGAGATCTCGGCGCCGAGGCATTCTCGCAGCTCGCACATCTCTGCTTCGGCATCTCGCGTGGCCTCCGCAGACTCGGGCTTGATAAGCCGAGCGCGCGCAAAGTCAATCACCCGAACAGCTCCTGTCTCGGGACACAGAACGAAGTTGCGCAGCGCCACGTCGCCGTGCAAACACCCGGCGGCGTGCACGCGGGCCAACGCCGCAAGGGCCCCCTCGCGGACCTCTGCGGCAAAGGGCGCCCCGACCTCTTGCAGACTCGTCCCAACGTCCAGGGTGATGACGGCGAACCAGTTGCACTCGCTCTCTTTATAATTTTTTTTTTAGAAAAACCTTCAAATCTTGAACGAAGAAGCGAGCAAGTCCACAGGCATAGTGGTATCTTGAATAAAAGACCTTCATCAGTTTCTCTTTTTTGAATAATATTTAGTCCTCGTCTTCATCTGAATCCTCGGCGTCGGAGCCCAATTCCTGCTTGCGCTTCGCTTTGGCGGCCTCTGCAGCGCGCTTCTCTCCCTTGGCGACCTTGGCCATGTGAGCCTTGCGTTTCTTTGCCTTTTCACGAAGCTTGTCCTTGAAGCGATCCTTCTCCTGAGCTTGCATCTCCTCGGCAATGCGTTGATCCTCTTCGAGTTCATCCAGCTCCTGCAAGACGGGAAGAAGCTCAGTAAAGCGCGCATCGGCTCGTTGAAACGCCAAGCGGCGGAGCTCCTTACCCGTGAGCCGCTCTTCGCTTTGTTCCAGGACCTCACGCATCCAGAGGTCGCGCGTGCGTCGGAAAAAGTCGCGAAGCGGCTCCTTGACGTTCGGCGTGCGTGCATCGTCGCCAAGCTGCAATTTAGATCGCAGTTCATTCAGACGCTTCGCCCGCTGCGCAGGCTTGAGGTTGCCAAAGAGCTCGTCGCCTTCCTTTGCATCGTCGTCGTCGTCGTCGTCATCGTCGTCGTCATCGTCGTCGTCATCGTCGTATTCCTCGCCATCGTCATCGTCGTCGCTATCATCGTCGTCGTCGTCGTCGTCATCGCCATCACCTTCCTCGTGCCAAGCGATCGAACGCCAGGCACCTGCGTGAACCTCGTGCCATTTATCCATCTGGTTCAGATCGACATACCACAGGTCATCAAAAGTGATTTGTTTTGACCCGACTTCGGTGCCACCGCCATAGACAAAGAGTTTGCTGCCAAGCGTTGCGAGACCTGCGCCAATACGAGGCTGCGGCGCAGCTTGATCCGCAGGGGGAGGGGTCGCCGCGGCTGCCTTTGCGCCCTCTGCTTCGCCTTCCTCAGGAACTGGCGGGAGTTCGTCCGCGGGTGCCGCGTTGACCTCGTCTTCGCTTGGGGGTGGCACTGGTGCAGCAATCTCGCCATCGTCATCGTCGGCATTGCTCTTTGGTGCAGCGGAGGCAGTCGACCCCTCTTGCGTCTGAGCATCCGTTTCAAGAGTGCTAGAGACATCCTCTTGGGTTTTATCTTGATCTGAGGATGTTTCCTTGGTCGTACCCTTCTTTGGTTCGCCAGCTGCCACTTCGCCCTCTTCTTCCTCCTCGTCGTCATCGATTTCAATCTTGGTAATTTTTCCATCAATGATAACGTAAAAAGCATTGTCGTCGAGGCCCGCGTCGTCGCCATCGTCATACTCATCGTCATCATTTTCATTGTTGTCGTCTTCATTCTCGTCATCAAAAACGCTATCCTGGTAGGAAGTGTCATCGGTGGCAATGGTGACGCCAGACTTGTCCTTCCTGCGACGGCTCTTGTCCTTGCCGCCCTTTGTCTTGGGCTTGACTTTGAGCTCAAACCACTTGCGTCGGTCCATATCGTAAGCGTGGAGGGTGTTAAAGAACTCACCAACGAGATCGTAAGCCTTTTCGGTGTCGACCACGCCACCAAAGAGGATCATGCGATTCTTGTGTACACAGCTGGTTGCGCCACTCTTGCGCGGGGGAACAGCGCCCTTGTTAGGAACAGACTCCCACTTGAACTCGGGGCACATGCCGGCCTTGGGTGGAAGCGTAAGATGAAGGGCCCACATGTCGTCAAAGTTGCGCGCCCGCTCCGAGGTGCCCGAAACAGATACGCGATTGCCACCATACATGAAGACGGTGTTCTGTGCCGCGTGGCAGACGAGCTGGAAACCACCCCTTGCCGAGGGCTTAATGGCTGTTTTTGGAGGCACGGCGAGGTGCCACTTTTCCTCACGCATGTCGAAAAAGTAGAGATCGTCGTAGTAGCGGCAGCCGCGGCTCGTCTCGTAAAAGCCGCCAAAGAGAACGATAAAGTGCTTCCAGACGGTCATACGGTGGCCCGAGCGAGGGGACGGTCCTGTCTTGAGCTCGAGCTGAGTCCAGGCGTTCTTGGTAAGGTCGAGCTTCCAGGTGTCGCGATAGTGGTGGAATTGATAGCCCTTGGAGAACTCGCCGCCGAAAACATAGGCATTGTCGCGTACAACGACTGTCTGGTGGGCGTTGCGCGGGTCAGGCGAGTTCGGACTGGAAATTTGCTTCCACTCCAGCTTGTCCAGGTTGAGGCGGAAGAGGTCATTGTAGCACTCGCTCATGTTACCATCATAGATTTCGCCGCCAAAGAGGAGCAACTCGTTGCTGTGCGGGCCCTCGAGCGGGGTGAGCGAAAAGTAAGCACGTGGCGTGGGCGGATCGACGGTCTCCACGGTCACAGCCGTGCGGTCGGCGTCCTTGGCCCGGTACTCGGCGAGGATGGCGTCCAGATCATCCTCGTCGTCGTCGAGTCCCTTTTTCTTGGCTGCCTTGCCAGCTTTCTTTTGCGCCTTGGCCTCTTGCTTGCGCTTCTTCTCCTCCNCTCTTGCTTGCGCTTCTTCTCCTCCTTTTTGGCGGCCTTGGCGCTTGCGCCTCCGCCCTTTTTCTTGCCCATGGTTGCAAAGAAAGTCCCGGAGCTCGCTTGCTTGCTTTCTACGCTTGCGTGGGCTTTCCACGCTCGCTTGCTAGGGCCTAGCAGAGACATCGTGCGGTGCGCCAGTCAATCATTTCAAGCTTGACCCCTGCAGAGAAAGGTTCTAAAGGTGCTGTGATAGTAAAAAGATGGATCGACTACCCAGCCTGAGCTCCGAGTATGATGGATGGATAACCCTTCTTTTGGACGTAGGCCTAGTGTAGCTCAGAAGTCAGGTCTGAGAGGGAGAATTCTTGACATGTGAGTGCTCAAGGTGAAAGATTTTTTTTTCCCTTTTATGAGAGAGTGACGCGAGGAAAGAAACAAAAGAAGAAAACAGAAAAGAAGATATTGTTGAATGAGGGAGACACATGGAAAACGCAACGGCATTTAGACACAACAACATCGAATGGAACACACGACGGGATCATCGATCATGGAAAGAGTCTGTCCTCGCCACAAAGTTGCCAGTCCGGAGCGAGAAGCTCATCGGGAACGTAGTCCCACTCACGAAAGAGACGCTGCTGAGAGCGGCCAACATGGACATACTCGTCCTGCATTTCATTTTCGCCGCCAAAAAGCTCCAGGACGTTGTCCTGCGAGAATTGCATCATGGCATCCGCGAGGCCCGCAAAAAGGGGCTCTTCGTCATCCTTGCGGGACGGAACATGAGGCTTGTACACAGGTGAGAGCTCTCGGCGAGCGAGCTTGTCAAAGTCGATTTTGGCGAAGAAGTCATGCGCGCGCAGCTCATCCGGATCGCTACCGAGGCGATCCGAGGGGTCTTTTTCAAGAAAAGCAAAGACCGCACTAGCGAGGTCCTCTGGCGTGTCAGGCGCCAGGGTAATCTCTTTGTGCAATCGACGCTCGGCGTCCTTGGGATTGGCGTTGCCGCCGAGGAGGCTCTTGCGGCCGGCGCGCTTCTGAAAGGGAAGCTTGCCCGCGTACAGGTAGTAAATGGTTACACCCAGAGACCAGTAATCGACGGCCGGGCCGTATCCGGTCTTGCTCTCTGAGGCTTCGAGGAGCTCGGGCGCGCGGAAACCAAAGGTTCCGACGCACTTGAGCTCCTCGGGCTTGAGAATCGTCATGGACTTGCGGCGCAGCAACCTATTCCCGCTCGATGAAAGCGCGCCCTCTTCCTTGGGAAAGGCACTGGGGCGAATCTTTGCGCAGAGGCCCATGTCCGTGAGCACGGCATGACCCTTGGCGTCGAGCATGATGTTCACAGGCTTGAGGTCCC
Source organism: Aurantiochytrium sp. KH105 (assembly GCA_003116975.1). Taxonomy (NCBI): domain Eukaryota; class Bigyra; order Thraustochytrida; family Thraustochytriidae; genus Aurantiochytrium; species Aurantiochytrium sp. KH105. The sequence goes on along the minus strand of BGKB01000315.1, from coordinate 20,744 downwards.
GGTACAGAATGCCGTGCTTGTGCATGTGCTCGAGGCCAAGAGCGACCTCTGCGGCGATGAAACGAATCTGACTGGCGCGAAGCGTGCCTCCGTTGGCGTGCATCGCATCCAATAGAGTGCCACCCTCCAAAAGCTCGAGGGCAAGAAAGAGCGCGCGAGAGGTCTGAAAGGAGAATTCGGGGCGAACGATCGAGGGACAATCGCACGTGACCACAACATTGCGTTCAATGGTGACTTGGTCGGCACTCTCGGCACCATTGAGAATCTTCTTCTTGCTCATGACCTTGAGCGCAAACTGAGCGCCGGTGGTCTTTTTCCGCACGCGCAGCACGCGCCCAAATGACCCTTTGCCCAACGTGGCCATGTAGTCAAAGTCTCTGTGTGAAATAGTGTTGTACACGCGCGCGAACTTCATCTTGTAGCGCTTGTATTCAGAGTGCTCCCTAAACTTGCTGTAGAAGCCCTTGTCCATGAGGACGCGAAAGACGTCATTCTGCGTGCGAAGCAGGGACGACTGGACGCCAGATACGCTTGCCTCCTCCAAGGCGGCGTTGCACGCAGCGGCTACGTCTTCGCACTCTTCGTTGCCAAGGCTTGGGCCCAGAAAGTGTTCGGCATCAGGGGTCAAATAAGTTTCCACGATCTCGCGTCCTGCGTCGAGGATCTCCTCTTCCGTAGGCCACTCACGATCGTGGTAAAGGTCACGATCAGCCTTGTCTGAAACCGCGAGGTTCTCGTTGGGCACGTTCTTCATCTTGTCGGTGGCCACACCAGTTGCAATGGCAGCATTTGTGGCGGCGTCGACGGCCTCGTCGGCCTCGGCCTGCTCGAGAACGTCGCGCAGAGAGACATCTTTGGGGGACGAGAGCGCGTGGACGGCGACCCAGGCGGCGACCAAGTCTGCCATCTCGGGCAGTTTCTTTTCGTGTGCAAATTCGTTCAAGTAGAATCTGCCAACGGGTTCATCGAGGAGATTGCGTAGGTGCAAGGTCTTGTTGCTCTTGTTGTAGTCAAGGTCGCCGCAGGGCTCGTACTTTCGCATTTTCTTGCGATAGACGGTGCGACGGCTCGCTAGGACCTCGAGGGCGACCATGGGTCTCCGATCCTCCGGGATCTCATCGTAATTGACCTGCTTTGAGGTGCGCCCCACGCCGCCGACGAGGTCCTCCTCGGCGGTGCGGTCGATCTCGGCAGAACATGTGCAGCCCATGATGCCACCGCTGCTGCTGCTGCTGCTGCTGCTGCTGCTGCTGCTACTGCTGTCGTGGCCGCTTTCTTTCTCCTTTTCAGCGACCCCTGCGCTCACTCACTCTCACGGCCGCTCGATGTTGCTGCCGACGGCAGCGGCGGCAGCGGCAGCCGTGGTCTTTGTGAGTTCGATGACTGCCTGCAGCTGCGAGCGCTCTCGTCTCGCGGCCTCAGCTCTCGTCGATTTCGCACCCTTGCTGCTGAACCGGCTCGAGGCCACGAGGTCCCCCAGCACGTCCCCGATCAAAGCGCTCGCTGCCCGTGGACAAAGTAACCGTTCTTGCGTTGACTGACAAAGAAAGGCCTCCTCTCCCCTCACCAACTATGGAGAGTCAGAAAAAAGCGCTACACCAACGCAAGGCAAGGCGAGGCGAGGCGAGGTCTCTCCCTGCCCGCTTGCTCGCAAGCTCCTCGCGGACTGTCCTTTCCTTTCCGTCCAAACACGATGCGTCTGGCCGTCCGTGCTCTGTCTGTTTGTCTGTCTGTCTGTCTGCCTGGTCGCTGAAAGCCGTGGCGACTGACCACCCTCTCCACGGCCTCGGCGTGCCGGTCTCCTTGGCGGGACCTAATTCGCTGTTCCAGGTGACCGAAGTCGCGCCTTCCGCGCAGCACGACCCGCGCTGCTTCTCGGGCGCGCGCGCGCGACCGCGAGCCGCTGCTCCCCTCCTCGCGAGCGCGTCCCGCGCCTCCTGCACGTTGACCTGCTCGCTACGCAGAACAACGCAAAACAGCGCAAAACAACGCAAAACCGCAAAGCGCAGCAGGCAAAGCGCAGCAGGCAAAGCGCAACAGGCAAAGCGCTCCAAGCAAAGAAGGCGCCTTCCTCGCGCTCGCTCGCGCGCTCGCCTCTTCACGCGCGCTGCGCAAGGCCGCGTTCCCGCGCCTCGCTCGTTCGCAGTCTGCGCGCGCGCTGCGTGTGTGCACGCGTCGCGGGCGTTATATGTGAGCGCGCGTGTGTGCGCCGGTCGATGCGATGCAATGCGATGCGATGCGGTGCGGTCGATGGCTCTTCTGCTCCGCGCGCGCCGAGGCCGTCTCCGTCGCTGGGCTTGGAGCCGGAGGAGCCGAGGCCGAGGTCGACGGCGGCGTCGCGCGGGAGGGACGGAGAAACGCGCGGAGGCCTGCTGCAGGCAGGGCTTCTTTCCTTTCCTTTCCTTCCTTTCCTGCCTGGCTTGCTTGTGCGCGCGTGTTTTCCTGGTTTTCCTGCGTGCTTATTGCGTGCGCGTGGTTTCCTTTCTTTCTTTCTTTCTTTCTTTCTTTCTTTCTTTCTTTCTTTCTTTCTTTCTTTCTTTCTTTCCTTCTTTCCTTCCCTCGCTCGCTCGCCGCGACGGAGCGCGCGCTCGCGGCAGCCGCGCGCCTGCGCGGACGGGCGCGGGGCGGCGGTAGGCGGCGGGCGCGGCGCGTCTAGCGCGGGGCGGTGCGGATGAGGATGCCGGCGTGGCTTGATGGATCGATGGTTTGATGACTCGAAGGATCGATGGACCGCTGGATGGATGGATGGATGGATGGATGAACGAACGACGGGAGCCCTCGCTCGCACGCCCGCTCGACGGACACGCGAGAGCGCTCGCGCGCGTCGCGGGCTTCCGGGCCCGCGCTGCGAGGCGCTGCGAGGGTCGCTGGGCGCGGCGGCCGGCGGAGGAGGTCGCCGCGGGATCGGGGACGCCGTCGTCGGGTTTTGCTTGCCCTCTGTGCGTGGCGCGCTCGTGGCTGGCTTCGAGTCTTTTTACCCTCTCGTGCACGCCTCAAAGGGAGTCCCGGCCGGGGCGTTGGTAGCAGGCCCGAGCCTCGTTCCTGACTCGCCTTGACTCGACTCGCGGCACAGGCAGCACAGCCGCCGCTCGTGCCGCGTGCGGTGTTGCTGGAGCTCGCTTGCTCGCAGTCCGCGCGTGCGCAGCGTCGCCGCCACGCACCGACCAACCTCCTGCGCCGCGTCAACGCGAGTGCGAGGTGCCGCGCGCCTGCATCGGCATCGGCCAGAAACGATCTCCCTTGCCACGCGCGGCTCACGCCCTCGGGCGGCAGGCCATCCATCGACGAGGCGCCACGGCCATCGCCCGCCAGAGCCACCTCCGCGGAGTCCAGCCGCGCGCCCCGGCCGAGAACGCGCGCTGGCCGCGGCTCGGAGTCGCGACTGCGCGTGCGAACTTGGAGGCGCAAGCGAAGCAACGCAGCGCAGAGCAGAGCAGAGCAGAGCAGAGCGGCTGGTAACATAAAGCCAGGCCAAGCGAGCACCGAGATTCTCGACAGGTGGCGTGGTAATTCTGGCGACGGCAACGACGCGCCCCGCGGCCGTGGCGTGCCGGTCTGGGAGCGGCTGCGGCGGGGCGAGGGCTGGCAGAGAACGGGGACTTGCGAGGGACGAGGATGCAGGATGTGAGCGCGGCGCCGTTCCTGGCACGGCGAGACCCGCGGGATGAGAGAAGTGGGGACGCGCCTTGGAATGATCGAGGGGCAGAGCGTGCGCATCCCCGACTATCAGAAGCGGATAGGCCTAGCTGCAGACTCGCAAGACTGCGAGTGGTGTGGGGAAGTCGCTGCAGATTCGTTGGTCAGGCTTTGTCGCTGGAGGTGGTGGTTGTGGTGGTGGTTGTGGCCGATGTTGTTGTTCGTCTTGTTCTTAGGGCTTGGCGTATTTGGTGCAGCTGTATGCCTGAACGCCGTCGTTTTCGTCCTCTCTCTCACTATCTCTCTCTTGCCGTCGATGATGCGCTCGCTTCTTGCCGTTCTTGTGCTCGTCATTGTAGTCACCACCAAACTTGGACTTGACGAGGCATCTTTCCGTTCACCGCAATCCATTCTTTCCTGGACAATTTCGCTCTTTCATGTTACTTGGTTGTCGCTCTTCCTTTTGGTGATGGCCGCTGCAAAAAAAGCTTTCTCCCTCCTTGCTTGCTTGCTTTTCTGCCTTACCTATGCTCTTTGCATTACCATTGCTTCTTGCATTGCATGTCTCGCTTGATCGATTCCTGCAAGAGCCAAGAAAGCTACTGCTCTTGTTTTTGTTGTGCGTTCGTTCGTTCGTTCGTTCGTTCGTTCGCAAGCAAGCAAGCAAGCAAGCAAGCAAGCAAGCAAGCAAGCAAGCAAGCAAGCAAGCAAGCAAGCAAGCAAGCAAGCAAGCAAGCAAGCAAGCAAGCAAGCAAGCAAGCAAGCAAGCAAGCAAGCAAGCAAAAACATCCATCCTGTGAAAAGCCTCCCTTCGTGTCATCATCGTCGTCGTCGTCGTCGTTGTCGCCCTCCTCGTTGCGCTAATAAGATACTTGTCTCCAGCTGCCTGCCACTGATCAGCACGAGCAGCAGCAGCCCCATGGCAAAGCGTGGACGGACGATACGCGCCGGCGCAGCGTGGCAATAGAGCCAACCTTGTCGCTAAGACGGGCGAGGGCAGAGGCGCCGGTGTCCACACTCGCGTAGCCGCGCACCTTGATAGGCAAGGCCCGCGGCACGGGCGAAGAGGAGCGGCGGGGCGCCATGCGCAAAACTCCGAGGCTGCTGGAGCAGGCGAGGCGTGTGGCTTGCGGCGAGGTGGACCAGGCCCTGGTCGGGACACGCGTGGAGGCCCAAGGCTGGGTCCAGACGACGCGCAAGTACGGCCAGCTGCTCTTTATCAGCCTGCGAGACGCCAAGGGCAGTCTCCAAGTCGTGTGGAATGCCGCCAAGGCGGATGCAGCGCAAGAGATCCCACAAGATTTGCACGAGGAGACCGTCGTGCGCATCAGCGGCACCGTCTTGGCGCGGGACGAAGTAAATGTCAATGAGCGCATGAAGACTGGCCACGTTGAAGTCGCACTCGAGTCTCTCGAGGTGCTCAATCGGCCAGTTGTGCCAACAGCAATCCCTGTCGAGCGCAGGCTACGACCTCGACCGGGCACCGATCGCGATAACAACAATAACAACAACAACAACAAGGGCGCAAAGAAAACATCCAAGACCCATAGCGGTCTCGCGAGTCAAGCAGCGCGACTGCGTTCACGTCACCTCGATCTACGCGGCGCTGAAATGCAGCGTAATCTTCGCGTGCGCTCGGCGCTTTTGCAGGGTGCTCGTTCGGCGCTGACGGAAGACCCACTTGACTTTGTCGAGGTCGAAACGCCTCTTCTCTTTAAGTCAACGCCAGAAGGTGCGCGCGAATTTCTTGTGCCCACGCGCAATGGCGAACCCGGGACATGCTATGCGCTGCCGCAGAGCCCACAACAGTACAAGCAGCTTCTTATGGCAGGCGGCATCGAGCGTTACTTTCAAGTCGCTCGCTGTTTTCGCGATGAAGACGGCCGCGCTGACCGTCAGCCCGAGTTCACGCAGCTTGATCTCGAAATGAGCTTTGCCACCGCTGGAGACATCCAAGGCGTTATCGAGACCGTTCTTGGCCGTGCCGTGACTGGAGCTCGGACCCAAGCAGAACGCTTTGCCCGCGGAATCGAGACGTGGCCCACAAGTACAAATGACAAAACGCACCGCACTGCGTGGGAGGCGAGCTACATTCCCGCTCCTCTGCGCGCCTTTGCAGAAGTCCAGGCGCCCTTTGCCCGCATGTCTTTCGAGGAGGCCATGCTCTCATATGGATCCGACAAGCCGGACACACGTTACGGAATGAAAATGAAGGCCGTCAAGGGTTTCTCGCGACTCGATACGGCCATGGCGGACTCGAAACATTATTCCGCACGGGCATTTCGCATCCCGGCAGATGTCGCCTCCGCGTGGACCCCAAGCCGAAAGGTCTGGGAAGAACTTGCCGCTTCTGCGCTCTCTGACGTGCCTCGTCATGCGCGTGTGGGACTTGTCATGGTTCGGACTTCTTCATCAGGAAACCTCGAGGCATTGCGACTCGGCCCCTCGCCGCCAACAAGCATTGTCCCGATGTTTAAGGCTCTGAACGACGATGAAAAGGCGGAACTCGTTGGTGCGCTTGGCGCGCGCGAACCGGGTGATGCCTTTGTCATGGCCGTCTGTGAATACGAGGGCGCGCCGCATCGCGTGGGTCGCGATGCCCTGTGCGAAGCGTTGGGACGTGCTCGTGTCGCGGTCGGCGAGGCTACAGGTGAGAAAGCCCTCGCGGCACGTGCTCGTCCTCTCGACATCTTTTGGGTCGAGGATTTCCCCATGTTCGAACTCGGCGAAAATGACGAATTGCGCTCCACTCATCATCCATTTACCATGCCGCGTCCGGAGGATATCGAGGTCCTGCGCGCCTTTCGCTGTTCTGATACCGACCGCAGTGCGAACTCATGCGGACCTTCGCAAGCTGAGGTGCTCGAGATCCGTGCTCAGCACTACGACCTTGTCTGCAATGGCGCCGAGCTTGGTGGTGGATCTGTTCGTGTACACAATGCTGACCTGCAGCGGCACATTTTCCGCCACGTTTTGGGCATTTCGGAGGAACGCATCGAGGCTTACTTTGGCCACTTGCTCGCCGCACTTGCCTCCGGTTGTCCTCCACACGCTGGAATTGCCCTTGGCGTCGATCGGCTGTGTGCAATTTTGCTCGAAACTCCAACGATTTCAGACGTAATTGCCTTTCCCAAGTCTGTGGCGGGCCACGAACTTCTTACCGGCGCGCCAACGCGCGTCCCTGACGAAGCACTCGCAGAGTATCATCTTTTTGCACGCAAATGATTGAATGAGCGAAAGAAATCGAAAGAGAAGAAGTTGACACGATCATGCGGACATCAATTGCAAAATCAGCGGCCAAACGTGAATGAATCGCAGCAACGACCGACATGGGAGCAGCGGCGCGCAATTCTAGCGATAGAAATGAAATGATTGAGTAGCAATCATGAATGAGTGCTGGTTATTTGGACAAAAAGAGAAATAATCTGCGCTCGGTGTGGTTGGGGCCAAACATGCGTGAACAGTGAGCCTGGGCTTTCGGGTCGTGCAAGTGGTTGTCATTGCCAACATTCGTGCTTGCGAGCATAGGAAAGGAAACGTCAAGAAAGATCACGTTAAAAAAAAAAAGTGAAAAAAAGTAATAGAATGTTCATAAGAAGTGTGAAAGAAACACGATGGAGCGATCAAACACGATGAAAAGGTTCAGCAATAGTAGTAAGGCTACGACGGCCTGTTCCTTTACGAGTCGGCACGCGGGAAGCAAAACATTGCAGAATTTCTTCTCGCTTCGATGCGGAGAGGACACCCGTGGACCGTAGACTTTGATCCGATAGCATTTCGCAGCTTTGCATTGAGCAGAAACCATAATTGAAGAATTGTACCACAAGGCGACGCGACTGGTGCAGATTTCTGAGCAGAGTTTGCGCCACGGGCGACCTAACAACGAATTCGAAAAATTCGGCGGCGTCATAAAGACCTTCCATTCGAGTGAACGTAAAAGGATCCATGCCTTCGGCTGAGGTCAGGTGAAGGTTTGCGCCGGCAATCCAGCAAAGCTTGGCGCATCGCAAAGGATCGGTCGCAACGTCTTGATTAAAAGAGGCTGCGGTTGCAATCAAAAGGGGCGTGAGGGGTAAAGGACAGCCAACGTGTACGTCAGCACCATACTCCAAAAGCATTTGCACCAAGTTCGAGCAACAGAAATAGCAAGCGACCCCAAGCGCATTCCAGCCATCGTTGCCCGCGCTCGCGTCGGCCGCTGCGCCACCCTTGAGCAAAAGTCGCGCGATACTCACCCCGTCGTCGCTCATATAAGCGACTAATCCAAGTGGCGTGTGTCCATCATGGGTCTTGACATTCAGATTGGCCCCGTGATTTAACAGTACGCGAACGATTTCGATCTGCTTGAATTCGCAAGCAATGTGGAGCGCTGTTTTGCCATTGTTCTCTTGCAACTCAAGCGCAGCTCCATGGCTTACAATCGAGGCGGCAAGCTTTTGATCGGGCTCCTTGGACTCGCAAACGATCATGAGAGCCGTGAGACCGTGGTTGTCCTGAAGGTCGAGAGCTGCAGCATGTTCAACAAGAAAGGTCCCCAGCACCGTGTCGTTTTTGTCGCACGCATACATGAGCGCGGTAGACCCCTTGAGGTCCTGCAAATCGAGAGCAGCGCCATACTCAACGAGGACTTTAGCGCACTCGAAGTCGCCTTTGCTGCAAGCGACTATGAGCGCCGAAGATCCCGTCTTATCTTGAAGGTTCAGCGAGGCTCCATGTTTGACAAGCAACGTTGCCGCTTCGCGTTGGGCTTCCCAACATGCGATAGAGAGTGCGGTGGAGCCGTTGGTGTTTTGTAGATCCAGAGAAGCCCCAGCTTCGATCAGAATTGTCACAATGTCAGTGTGCAGGGCCGAGGCCTTCATTAGCGCAGTGCTGCCATGTCCATTCTGCGAATTAGGATCGGCCCCATAGTCAATGAGAAGCTGAACAAAGTCTGATATGCCCCTCACACATGCTAGCATGAGTGCGGTCCAGCCATCTCGGAATTTCTGATCCACCGAGGCGCCTTGAGCGAGGAGCAGTCGCAAAGTCTCGAGATCACCGAATTTGCACGTCATTGCGAGAGCTGTGCCGCCGACATGATCCTGCAGGTCGAGTTTGGCGCCATGATTAATAAGCAAACGCGCACACTCGCTTTGATCATTGATGCAGGCATGCATGAGTGCACTTCGTCCATTTTCATCCTGTAGATCGAGGGCGGCGCCGTAATCCATGAGCCGTTTCAATGTGCGATGGTCCCCGTGACGGCTTGCGTACATGAGAGCAGATTTCCCGTACTCATTTTGCGCATTCAAATCGATTCTGCGTTCGACAGAGTATCGGACAGATCGAAAGGAATCATAGCCAAATGTGTACGGAAAGACAAACATGACCAAGCCCAAATACTTTGGCACGTATAGCATCTCTGCCCGATCGAGCAAGAGTTCGACGTTTTGCGTCTTCTTACAATTGCAGGCACAATGCAGGGGGGTCCATTTTCGGATGGCGTGTGTGTTGATGTGAGCTCCGTGGTCAATGAGCATTGCAACAATTTCAGGCGAAGCTTTGCGGCAGGCATTGAGGAGTGGTGTGGTTCCGCTCTTGTTCTTTGCATTGACTGCAGCGCCCTCTCGCACGAGCCATTGCACCATCTCTGAGTTTCGACTTGCGAAGCGAAGAGCGTAAAGAAGAGGAGTATCTCCTCGTCCTGTTACTGGCGCCTCCAGCCTTGAAGGATCCTCTAGTACGGCGCGCTGGACTGCGGCAATGTCTCCATGTCTAATGAGACGACCCAAGTCTGTCGTCACCGTATTCTTCTTGGGAAGTTCTAGCATATCTGGCGGATCGGGCGCCTCCTTCGGACTAAGGTCATCTCCCTGCTTTGATCGGGCCGACATCTTGATCTTGCTCACGTTCTCGATGCCGACACGCTGCAGCAGCATTCGGGTTTGGGTTGGCGAGGTCGCTTGCCGTTCTCCGCCAGGACCTTGGCAAAAGCCCTTAAATTCAACAGTTTGGGTTACCCAACGTCACATGATTCTGCCATCGCGATGATCGACGACAGTTCTTTTTCAGCGGCACTGGCGAGATTCACGTCTTGGAGCAACGTTAACTCTGGTATTTTGGCTTTGGCATCGAAAATTTCGCTTGCTAGCGACTTGAAACTGAGCAAGTTATTCAGATAAATTCATCCCCGTCGTTCTTTGGAGCGCCAGCAAATTTGTGTGAAGAAAGTCCGTTCACCCGTTCGAACGAAAATTTGACGAACTACAACTCGATTATGTTTCATAGTCTTTGCTCTATCTAGTCTACCCTGGTGCTCTTTTTTCAATCTACGGCCGTGATTAAAGGGGCGAATGCAAGACCCCAATCGAGACCACCTGGCCGTCAGGAGGTGGAAGATCAGTATTATTCACTATCGGTCTTGGCCCTGAGTTTCCGTAGGAGAGATTGAGCTCGCGAAGAAAATATGGTGTGCGAAGCGCTTCGAGATTCTTCGAAATGTATCGTCCACGTGAATTCGAGAAGTAAGCCCAAAGGGCGCCTCGAAAGGTTTGCCACCTTTGATGATGTGTCGAACCTCGACGAAGAGCGCCAGTGCGAGCACGAACGTTATAACAGATAGGGTCGTGCGAAACACCGCACTCTCCATCACATCAATGCCGAGAAATAGACATGCGGATGGCAGCTGGATCGGAAACAGTCGAAGAACCATGGCGTGCAAAAGAGCGATGGAGCGGATCTCGAGCCAGTCGTGCATGCCGAGGAGAGCAGCGACGAGGGGCATGAGCAACGTGAGAATCATATAATAGACCGCCTTTTCCGCATGATATACTGCATGATACTGCACGCTCCACACTGTATGGGCCAAGATGTAAAGTGGCGAGAGGTTTGCCCGAAGCTCCCGCTTCCTGATTTCATCACGTTCATCGATTGAGACTTTAAAGTTCTTGGCGTACACAATTGTCATCAAGGTCACTGCCACACCGGCACCGCCGTTGATGTAGTTGTATGGTTCACCTTGCAGGAAGCCGAGCTCCAGAATGCAAGCCACTGCCATGATAACCACCAACGCACCGTGAACCAACCAGCTGTAAAGGACAACTGCTCGTCTTTCACCTAGCAGCGGCAGGTCTAGAATACGATCAGGCGGCGGGAAGACGTGCTTGACGAGTAAAATGAGGATCCTTGCGCTCATCACAGAGACTGATTTGATCCACGTAAATAGATCACGCTCGAGCATCAAAGTAAAGGTAATCGTGGGCAGTACAATTTCGATGAGCACAGATGCCCAGACGTCCGAGCGCAGACCACACATGCAATAGAATGATCGCGTTTGAACAAATGCAATAGGCTGGAGGATCCAAGAAGCCATGAAGAACGACAGGAAAATCGCGTCTCCCGGGCTGCTCGCGCCAGCCGCGGCATAAAGCATATCTGCGAGCGGAGCATCGATTGGACTTTCAAAAGTACCAGTCGTCGCTGCGATAGAATACCCAGACGCGCCAGTAGTGCTCACATTGGTGAAAAGGGCGCGGTGCAATTCTACATCCAAGTCAGCTAGAGGAATGCTCATACTGGCGCAGTCTGACGGACGTCCTGATCGCTTCGCGCCTCGCAGTAAAGGGGGGGGGAGAGTCAAAAGGCAAGATTCTAGACGCGACGTCGCGCTACCGCCAGTCTTTTGCGAGAGGAAACAATCAAGCCTAGTACTTCGCTCCCTGCCAGCCCAAACGATGGCGCGTGCCGAATGAATGTCCCCCCTCGTTCACGCGTGCGTGAGTGAGCCCCTGCCGCGACGAGTAAGTTTGTCGTTCTACGAACGTAGGGCAGAACCTGCGCCAGCGCCAGCGGCAGCGGCAAGCAGCAGTGGCAGCGCCGCAGCAGGCAGCCCTTGCCGCCCTCGTTCCACGCCCCACGCGTCTTGCAAGTTCTACTGCGCGCGTCTTGCGCCACCCAAAAAGTTAACAGTGCACACTCCTGCTAACAATGTATACCCTGCAGGGCTTTGAAGATCCCGCGATCTGAATTGCGTTTCTAGTCCGAGCTGCAGTGAAACAGTGAATTTTTAGTTATATGCAGAATATTTCTCCGCAATGGAGGTCGCCATGGGGGGCAATAAAACGGGAACACGAGAGCCGGTCTGATGGAAAGCGTCGTAGAAGCGCACTCTGCAAGGCCATGCCACGAGGCGATACTTTGATAACAGTAGGTCCTTTGCAAACGTAGTCTCTGGGATCATGGGCCTAGGTTCAGAATTCACCTTGCAAAAGATCCATTGGCATTTATGAAAGCTCTTCGGAAGGAGCAGGTGAAGGTATATGACGCGCTTCATGAGCTGGACGATGGTGTACCCGTTGCGAGAAGCGTTTGAACTTAACGTCAACTCGAACTCATCCTTGTCCCGACATCAGGAGCCTCTCACGTCTTGTCCTGGTACCATTGCAAACAAGATCAGCTCACATGGGACTGAAACGGGTGTGTAAGCACCACGTTGTCCCGGTACTCAAAACCTAGGTTATGCTGGATTTATCCCGGTACCAGCTCATCCCATTACCTACCGAACGCATTCCAGAATGTACATCAAGCTTCGAACTTGGGACAGCTCGTACTCTTCCAGTCAATTGCGTCCGACCGCCATAGCGTAAAATAGCGATGCGCGACGAGTTCATCGAGTACGACATTGAATTCGTCACGCAGCATTTCGATGATTTCGCTCGGAACCTCCTTCATACACAAACTGTACGCCACGGCGAGCCCACCGTACGTTATACAGGCATTTTTTAGTCCCGATTGCCACCTGTGCTTGTTCAGCAATGCAACGTCCCATGGCGCGTCCTCCGAAATGGGCCGTGTCCACTCCATTACGATCTGCTTCGACTTGGTGTCCAGATCAGTATGTACTACCTGAGAAAAGGACCTGGTACAACGCCACGTCGTGTAGCACCAGTCTTGAAGGTGAAGAATCTCCTCAGCCATGAACTCAGATTCGGCATAATACGATGCCATTGCTGCAAAGCGCGCACGATTTAAGCGCGCTTGAAATTCGAGATGGGCGTTGGGAACAATGACTTTTCGTAAGGCGAAACTCTGATGGATCGCTGCGAGGAACATTTTTTGCTGCTCCTCAGTGAAATGCATGGTCGAATTCTCCTCACCGATATGGACACTGATCTCAGAAAATGTGGGCCACGATCGAGAAAACAGGTCCATTACGGCTTTGCAGAAGAATGTGGACGGTTCAGTGAAGGAAAGACGAAACATGTAACCCCTAAAGAAAATGTGCTGCCGCGGTGCAACTGCTGGCTCGAGTGCGGGCATATCCTGTGCATCCAAGCAGTGCACTACCGAGATTTTTTCAACCCAATGATATCTCGAGGCCATGCACATCTCAGCGAGGATGGTTCTTCCAAATCTACCTGGGAAATCAATCTCTAGGACAGTAATAAATTTGCGCGGAGCACAACACAATGTCTCTGTAACACAATCTGCAATCTCCCTCTGCACCTTTTCGTCGATGTCCCTAATCCGGACCATCATGCTGCAATTGATTGCAGCTTTCAACGTCCCGAAGAGTTTAAAGGTACTCGCCGCATGTTTGCGGAGATAGCGAAGTGCTTCATCGGCGTAGGCTGGCGGTGCACTACCATGAATTGAAAACGTTTTGACGAATAAAGAGGCACGGGAGCACCCCAACCGTGTGTTTGTGCCAATCTTTGAGAATACTGCGCGAATTAAATATCCCATCAGCGAGTGAACATGTGGGGATTTGGCGACGTTGACGACGAATTCTATCTTCGCACCAGAGCTCCACTTCCTTGCGAATGAAATAAAGTCTTCAAGTTCAGCCTCGTAGAAGGCGGCACATTCATCTCGAATGACATCATCTCCACCGCCGAGACTGGCCCGGTCCAGTTCCATAAGTTTGCAAATGTCATCTTGGTAATCGTTCCCAATAAACACACCGGGGTACTCTCTGTCAAGGTGTTGTAGAATTTTGATCATGACTGAGAAGATCGTCTGGGGAGCGTTTGCGTCCGTGGCCACACTCTTGATCGCGTTCAATATCAAATAAAGAGAGCGCATTGATTCCGGTATCCCATCCATGCGCAGTTCCCCCCACGCGTCGATAAAGTGATGGCGAGATATTATGGCGCGCATGGCGCGCATGGCGAGTGCGCGGCTGTGTCAGCTATCGAGGCTTGTCAGCAGACCAATGTTGCACGTCTGTCGCCCACGTGCTTCCATTTACCCCATATCCACGGTAGCATGGAAAATGTGCCCAACATGCACAGTCTGGTCGGATTGGATGTGAGGGCTACTCCTCTGAAATTAGGCCTAGGCCTATTACGTGAGTATACTAGGTGGATTAGAATTTAAGGGATGCAGTACGATTGCGTGGTCGCGTTCAGGTCACACCAAGTCACGCCACCTTTGACAGCGGTTTCTGGTGTGGGCTGCGTGAGCGGCGTGAGCGCGGCTTGAAAGCGATCAAGAAGCGCGATCAAGAAGCGCGATCAAGAAGCTCGATCGGAGAGCAATCGGGAAGCGTTGGCCGCGGTGCGACTGGAGACGTTCCCGCCGGATGGGACCATGCGCCATGCTGGAGACGCGCCGGGCGAACAAGTCGCTGCAAAAGGTCGTTGACACATTTACTACAAGGTTGATTTGGGCATTGATCGCGCATGCACGATTTCTCACTCTTGTTGCACCAGCAAGCCATTTGGTTGACCCGCGTTGAAGTTTAACGTTCCATGTTGGCTCGTCCCTCCGGCTCAGCTGGTCCGGGAAAAAACGAATGACCCTCAATAGCGGATGGACGACGCGACCGTGCAAGAGATCGTGCAGAAAGGCACTTTAGAAATACAAGCCGCCTGGCAGGGAAAACGACGGCCGCAGGACGCCAGCAGTTGTGAACGAGCATAGAAGCAACCTGGGTGACATGGCATGGTGAGTGTTTGTTCGGTGGCCGAGGCGCGTCAAGCATACGAGCAAGATTCCTCTATTCGATGTGAACGCTCTTGTTTTCGCTGTGATGTCGGTGGTGTGGCTCTCGTGCCCGTCAAAACGCGGTCGCGGCCATTTGCGAATATTTTGGCTGCGTCACGGCAGCAGGTCGGCTTGAATCGTGCATCACTAGTATACCAGTGTCATGCTGGAACCTTGCAATGCACCAACGATTCAGATCTTTTTTGGCAAGCTTCCTACAAGGAACGACAGCTGTACGCGGGACACTTGTCTTGTACGACATAGTCAGCTGTCTTCCGTAATCTATACTACGACCACAACGTGCACCCTTGCACGCACAGCGAGCTTTATCTTCGTTTCGCCGACTTCGTGCATGAAAATCGACACCTTCTTTACAGTCAAGTTAGTTCCGAGAATGCACGCCTTGGACCTGCAGCTGCAGCTACAGCTAGTAGATAGATTTGATGTTCACGTCGATGACTGCTCGAGGCACATTTGCCTCGTTTTGCCGGCCTCGGAAGTATGCACGGCATGCGCGAGATTGCCCGAGAGGAAGTTGCCTTCCCTGTATACGTATAGCATTGTCAGGTCACCTTTCGCGGGCTAAAGCGAGCCCGCGATGCACGACGAGCAGAACGTCGTGCGGCCGCTCTGTCCTGTCTGCGGCGCCGCGCCGCTCCGGCGCCGCGCCAAGTTCGCGGGTCGCGGCACGTCGTCCAGCGGCGAACGAGTTGCTTGCCCAGGTCGTGCGTGGCTCGGTCCGAGTCGGGTCACGACAGAACTGTTCGCTTGCACGACAGCGAGCGAGACCCGGACCAGAGTTCCATCCGATTCCGCCTCGGCAGTCGGAGCGGCGACGAAAGCAACAGCAGCAGCGACAGCAGCGGCGGCGGCGGCAGACCTTGAACGCGGACTGCCTGGCCGAGCAAAACCCGAAGTCGCCGCAAGCACCGCCAAGCAAGCCGAGCCCAAGGAAGCCGAGTCGAAGCCAACAAGAGCAAGAAGAAGAAGAAGATGAGCGCGTGGGATGGACGCCAACCTGCGGGGCCGGTTCTAGGCACAATGAACTGGGGCCCCGAGGCCCAGGTGCGCGAGCCCGAGGCCGGGAAAATGATCGCAGCTCTGGTCGAGGCGTGCGAGAAAATGGGCTGCGAGGCCATCATTGATACTGCCAGGGTGTATCAGCTGGGCCAGACCGAAGAGCTTATCGGGCGCCTCCTCAAGCAGGAAGGCCAGCCGTGGTCTGGCAAAGACATCAAGATCCACACCAAGGCCGCGCCGCAGGTCTCGCCTCTAACGGCCGATAATGTCCGCAAGCAGCTCGAAGCAAGCTTGGAGGCACTGCAGATGGACTCTGTCGACGTCTTCTATCTGCACATGCCAGAAATCAACGTGGACCCCGAAGAGACCTTTGGCGCCTGCAACGAGCTCTACAAAGAAGGCAAGTTCAAGGAGCTCGGACTCTCGAACTATGCCGCATGGGACGTCGTACGCTGTCACGCCCTCTGCGAAAAGCACGGCTGGGTTGTGCCCACCGTGTACCAAGGCGTGTTCAACGCGCTGGCGCGCGGGTTCAACTCGGAGCTCTTTCCTGCTGTTCGCACGCTCGGTATGCGCGTCTACGTGTATAATCCGCTCGGCGGCGGACTTCTCACAGGTCGATACACCAAACTGGAGGACATTTTGGAGGCCGAGGATGGTCGGTTTTCCTCCAAATTTGACCTTGTTCCTGCATCTGTGGAGCACAGTTTCAAAGGAAAAGCTTCAAGCGCGTATCGCAGCCGATACGCCCACGAGGAGATGATGAAAGCTTGCCAGCTCCTCATTGACACTTGCGGCAAGGACAACATGGTGAACAAGGCGTTTGCCTGGCTGCGCCATAGCTCGTACCTGTCTGCGCCTGACGGCATCATCTTTGGGGCCAGTAAAATTCATCATTGTACGGCGAACCTTGATGCGTTTGTGCACAGCGAGCCGCTGACTTCCAAGGAATCGGACGCATTCGATGAGGCGGCACGCCTTGCTGCACCCGCGCAACCTGGCTACGCTCGTCAGTATGGAAATGGGTTTGGCGGTAGTGAGATTTACATGCAAAGATTTGTTCTGGAAAAGTAAGCACAGGAACACCATATCGCTGCTATGCTCGCGCACCCCTCTGCGGACGTTCAACACTCGAAATCAGTTTTATTTCGACTAAATCCTCAATATCTTACTATCTCATTGAAGACATCGCAAAGCCAAAGTTGCCTTTTCAAACATTATTCTGACACGCACAAACTAAAAAAAATGCGAGACCAATTTCGCCTACACACTGCATGTGTATTACCTACAAAGCGAAGCTGGGCGCTCTGGATCTCCCGAATGATACGAGATGAGCGTGACGATCTCGTATTTAGTCTGCAAAAATTTGCGACGAAAGAAAAGACGATAGAGCCACGAACACAGACACAAGGTGGCAATGAGATACACTGGAAAAGTCGCGTACCAGGGTTTCTTGCTCTGATCAATGAGGGTGACCGCTGCATCTTTCGGCTGAATGGTCCACTCGAGGTACTCGTAGTCGCTACCGTTGGCCGCATACTCTTCGATGAAATCGAGCTTTTGCTGTGCGAGTCTTTCCTCGACCTCTTGCGAAGCAAAACGAATGACAGATTTGACATGAACAATCATGCCAAGATAGCCTGGCGGAAGGTCTCCCAGTCTAGGTGCTGGTAAAGAGAGGTCTTGCACGTCTCCAACGTTTTTCTCTTGCTTTTTTCGAAAGCTCACCACTTGCTTCCGATACTCGCCGCCATCAATCTGATATCTCTCAAAGCGGTGGCATTCAATGTACATCCAGAACTCTACGCGTTTTCGACGCTGACTTGCAAACGCCGGATCTTCAGCCTCGGAATCGTCCGCTATGCTGCTATGCTTGAAGAATGCCGAGAGGACGGGGTCTTTAAAGCCCATGACGAGGGACTCGAGCAAGTACAGTCCTGCGCACACGATGAACAAGATGAATTCTGCACTCAAGAACTCAACGTCAGCACTACTTTCGGTCCTGATAAAAGCCTTGGTCACCAGGAGGTAAAGTCCACTCGCCAAGGTTCCGAGCGTCAGCGCGAGTGTCGCGAGAGGAGGTCTCAGTCTTTCGAGCTTGTGCGCTGACACTGCCCTGCCGCCCTCCTCCAGGTCATCGCCATCGTGTGAGTCCCCTCGCCGTTGCGTTTGCCCTTGGGAAGGCGCGACAGCAGCTTCGTCCATGCCCGACCTCTTTGATATTTGGGAACTGACGCCAGCGCGGGCCAACGTAGCTCGCGTCGGCCTTGCACGTGGGCTCGTTCGCTCGAGATTCTCTCCTGTTGTGCGGCGCACTTCGGGAGGATGATGACGTCGAGGAGCACTGTGATTTACAGTGTTAGGCGAGTGTTAGGCCTGAAAAAACGCTCACCCCTGGCTGGAAAATGGTGCGGGACCGGCCCGCGACCCCAGTTCCATGTTTGCTGGCTGTGAATCTTGAAGCAGAGGCAGCAGCCGGCAGAGGCCGAGTCCGTGCGTCGCGCTTTTTAAGATCATCGTCGAGACCTATGGTGTGTGCTGACAGTAGATAAAGCTGTGTGGTGCGAATCTTAACGAACACCTCGCTGCAAAATGTTATTCAAATTTTTATTTTTGTGGTCTCGTTCTCTCCACTCTCAAGCGTCAATGCCCTCGCTCACGTGAGCGCGTGCAATTCTCAGACGCCCGCGAAGCAAGCTTCGCCCGCTTGCCAGCTTGCTTGCACGCTCGCTTGCCAGCTTGCTTGCTCGCTCGCGCGCCTGCTTGCTTGCTCGCGCGCCTGTCTGCGCCCGCCCGAGGAGGGTAAGAGAGCACGGAAAGATGGCCACGCCGACGCCCGGGCTCGGCTCCTCGCGCTTGCCGCTCGAGAGCGAATTCACCGAGTGGCCCAACGCGGACCTGAGCCTTCTGCCAAGCAATGTGCAGTATTTCAACGAGGAGGCTGTGATAAGACTTGCTGATCATTTTTAGAAATGAACTCCTGCTGGCGGACGAGCAAGTTGGTCGGAGCCTCAATGCGCGCGTGGTGGCCCATTTCACGAGGACAAGCGTCGCTGCGTTAAGACGCCAGGTCGCGGCTCGCGACGAGGCAAACGAAGTTTTGCAGCGTTTGCTCACTGCGGCGGAGAACCGCGCTTCAAGGGCGGAAAATCGCGCTTCAAGGGCAGAAAATCTTCACATTCAACGAGATGCATTGGATGCAGAACGGCGGCAATTAGATCGTGAGAAAACACGGGTTGAGCGAGGGATAAGGCTCATCGATAAAGACAAGAGCATGACTCTTCAAGAGAAGAATTCCGAGGCGGCCCCGCTTTAAAAGGAGTGCGAAGAAATGAAGAAGCGACTCGAAGAGATTGAGGCGAAATTGGTCCGAATCGCGGCTGGAGGGACCAGACCCCGCCAAGAGTCTACCGGCTCCGCGGAGAGCGAGCCGGCGGTCTCCGTGAGTGCCCTGGAGGGGATGATGAGGAGTCGAGAGCTGCCTTGGACTTTCCCATTATTAGAGTGTGGAAATTCGAAACAAACAGTAAGGTAAGGGAGATGAATCGGGGGAGACAACAGTATTTGTTGTCAATTGGCATGATGAAGTGTTTGTGGCGCCCGTCTTCATCATCGCCATCATCATCTTATTTGTCTTTTGCAAAAGCGCGCAGGGAACGGCGACAGAGGATTTTTCCAACCACTTCCGTGCGCTGCCAGTGGCCTCTTGTCTCACGCGCTCCGCACATCGTTCTTGTAGAGGTTTTAAGGATACGCGAGAGAATGACTCCCGGCCCGAGGAGCAGGAGCAGCTTCCGTTTTACCTAGCCAGGACTGCGAGAGTCGCGGCGCGGCGCCGCAGCCCACTTAGGCGACGCTGCCTGCGGAGACAGGCTGTCCTGCGGAACACTTCGCGACATCGCTGGAACGTGTGTATAGGTATGCAGGTATGCTCTTTTACGACTCTATTTTCTCACACGATTTTAATGTGCAGTGGCTTTCCAGCTGGGTCAACCGCGGTCATACGCGGCTTTTTTCTGTGCTACATCATCGTGGACTGGCGTCGTATACACGTTGACTGGGGTCTCGTTGGTGCCAGGGTGGGGCTCGTAGACATTTTCTTCGACCACTGAATCATTGTCGACGAATGCTACGGCAGCGTCGGGTATATCTGGGAATGCTCCTGATTCCACATCGAGCTCCGAAATAACGTAAAAGGTCGTCTCCATTACGCCTGAGCGCAAGGCCATGCGGAATGGCCAAGAGCAAAGGAAAACTGTTGCCACAACGTACCAGAACGAAGAAGCATACCAGGGCGTTCGATCTCTATCCAAGAGCATGAGAACTCTGCGCATGCCTGGCCGACTCGACCATTCCCTGTATTCAAAAAGCCGATCTCGGTTGCGATGCTCGCTCTTAAACTTTTCTCCTTGCTGCTCGAGCGCCTGCACCGTCTCAGGAGAATTATATTCCACGCTGCTGCGAATGTGAACAAATATACCAAAATGCCTTGGATCAAGGTGGGTTAGCTGAGGTGCGGTCCCGCTCTTGTCCTGCCAGCTACCAAAGACCTTTTGCTCCTTTTTGCGGAAAGTGACAACTTTTTCATTGTAGCTTTCTGTGCGCCGGTTTTCTCCCGTGCCGACGGTTCGCGTACGCCTTTCGTAATGATAACACTCGATTGACATCCAAAGTTGAGGCCTCGTATTTCGCAATTGAACAAAGTAATCGTGCTCGCCGAATGCATTCTCACTGCGCAACCGATTGACGAGCGAACGAAGCACAGAGTCTGTGCAGCAAGGTAAAATGAAAGCCTCAACAAGGTAGAGGGAGGCAGAAGTCATCGCCGCGAGAAACCAAAGACTCTCTGTGAAATGCCTTTCGGGAGTTGTCTGAACGTCAACAAGTGCCCCGACGCCACTTGTGAGGGTCCCGATTGTGAGAAACAAGGAGCGGAGTTGATAACTTGGGCGCTTGTATTCGAGATCATCCGATTTGCCCTGCACAATGGCTACGGGCGGCCCGCTCGCATACGCGTGGGTGTCATCGTCAGCGTTTGCCGGCACGACAGCGACGGACCGTGCGTTCGCCTCGCCGTTTATTCTGCGGCCAAACATCAAAATTCCTTGCTACGCTCGTTG
>BGKB01000314.1:0-29658 GCA_003116975.1 Aurantiochytrium sp. KH105 | reverse complement strand
GGCGAAAAGGCACTGACGTGGCTTGAGTTCCGAAATCGTATCCGCGTTCACGATGTCAACAAGACACTGAAAACGCCGCGATCTCTAGAACTTTCCAAACACATGCCGAAACCAGTGGGCAAGAGCAAGCGTCGAAGCTTTGGGTGCTTGCGCGAAGGCTGTCGCGGTCTCGAAATCGAGGACATGATCGACCGGGGATGGAGCATGCGATTCAAGTCATGCATGGTCAACGGGACGCGCGATTACAAGGAAATGAACTACCACTTGACCTTTCTTCTCGCCGATACGACAAACCTTAATCACATGCAGCAAGTGCGTCCTGATCTCTATGAAAAGATCATCGACAAATACGAGGGGTCCACGTACTTGACTGCCTTTGAAGGTGGCGATGCGATCGGCGGCAACAAGGGCCAACAGCTGCGCACCAAGATTCGATTCGCGCACCAGCACCATTGCAAGTACAACGAGCTCGGAATACAGCCGCCCCAATACCGGCTGTATCTAGAGGATGAGTGCGCAGACCTCGAAGATACCGATGGCCGGGCCTTGGGACTGACGTGGCTGCTCAAGCCCGAGGCCGGCTCGCAGGGCCAGGGCATCACCTTTCACGCCAACGTCGAGGATGTACGTCGCAAGCGACCCGAATTTTTTCCTTGCCGCGAACAACGCGAGCTGCCCGCAACGAAGCGAGCGCTCGTGCAGCAGTACATTGAGCGGCCGCTTCTCTTGCACGAGTGCAAGTTTGACGTCCGCGTGTACATGCTCGTTGCAAATGCAGCGCCATGGTTTGTATTCTATCACGAGGGCTATCTGCGACGGTCGCTGTGGCCATACTCGCCCATGTCCAAGGACCGCAAGGTTTACCTGACCAACACGCATTACCAGAGCATGAAGCCGGGCTTCAAGCTCTCGGACCACGTGTGGCCCTTTGCCTCCTTTCAGGAATATCTAAGCGAAAAGGGTATCACGGGCGCGCACTATATCGACAGCATTCTCAATCCGTACATTCGCTCGGTGGCGCAGTACGTGTTTAAGAGCGCGCAGCGCAAGATCAAGGCGCGCAGAGGGTCATACCAAATCACAGGCCTGGATTTTATGATCGACGAGAACTTTCACGTCCACTTCATTGAGGCCAATGGTTATCCAGGTTTTACGTGGAGCATCAATTTCGACTCGCGCAAGATGATTGAAACCTTTATTGACCTAGTTGTAGAAATGAATGAGCAGCCAGAGCCCTTTCGTCTCATGCGCGAAGGCGATCGCTACGCGGACTGGCAGCTCGTGTACTCTGAGATCGACGAGGCGCGGCGCGGTCTCGTCTACAATCCTTGCGAGGAGTTTCAGGACAATTACGCGCTCAGCGCGCCGCTGCGGGTTGCGAACAAGCTCTTTGCTGGAATCAGCAGCGCGCACAAGTCGGCGTCCACGGCAGCCTTTGACGACGAGACGCGCTTTGTGCCACGCATCCCAGGATGGCGTTACCTTGGCGGTGACGCTGGCGACACCTTTGCAACCCGTGCGGGTTTTGCAAAGGCGCGTTGTGCACAGACCTCGTACAGCTTGCTGCGCGTTGAGCCACGTGCTGCGCGCATGTACAATAAGGCGGAGTGCGAGTCCTTTTTCGCCTCTGCGCCATCGTCAACGCGCGCCGTTCTCCTCAAACACGTGCAGGACCAAGGCTGGGACGACCGGGGAGCCAGTCTTGTCTACTTTGGTTCGGCAAACGAAATGCGCGAGGATCCAGGTCTCTATCCGTGCACGTCGGAGTCGCCGCATGTGTGGCTCGCCCAAGACCATGTCGCAGACGCTCTTTTGCTCGATGTGGGTAGCTTGCACCGCGCGGAAAAAATCAAGCTCGAGTTCGATGAGACCGAGTCCACCAAAGAGCGCCGCGCGAGCGCTGCAGCCAAAGTGCAAGAGCTTGAGCTCATCAACCCAAGCAATCCGCTCTACGAAGAGCTGCCGGGGCGCGAGGTGACCGGGAAAAAGCTCATGTCCCAGTATGTCTTGCGCGCGTACATGCTCGTGGCCTCGGTGGAGCCATTGATGGTGTTTTATCACGACGGTTACTTACTGTCGCGGCGACCTGCCGTGTTCGATGGCGATCGCGTCGGCTTTCGCCGCGGCGAACATTGCATCACGTTCGGGAGTTTTCAGTATCATCTGGCGTCCGAGCAGCTCACTGGGCCGCAGTACGTGAGCTCGACGCTCCGACCGTATCTGCGCAAAGTGATGGAATTTGCCTTTCACAGCGCGCGCCCGGAAATCGCGCGTTTACTCTCACGGCGACGAGCTGCTTCGAACGACGACCAGGAAGCAGAGGCGAGCGAGCAGCATCACCATCAGCTCTTCGCCTTTGATTTTGTGCTTGGCAAAAGCTTTCGCGTGCATCTCGAGAGCGTTCGCGGAGACCCCGAAGGCGCGGCCTCGTGGTTTCCGGTAGAGACGATGCGCGAGACGTCCATGGAGGTCCACGATGTGCTTACAACTCTTGCGCAAGAGCGACGTCGTCTCGTTCTCGAGCTCGCTGCTTCCCCAGGCGCTTTTGCACGCATGCGATATGGCGACAAGTACGGGGGCTTCCGTCTCGTCTTTAGCGAGATGGAGGAGCTCCGGTACAATTTGCAGTATGATCCGTGCGAGTGGTTTGGCAAGGATGCGCAGGCATTTTTGGGCGCCGCTCAATTGAAACGCACCGCCGATCTGCAGGATTTTCGCGAGAAGCGTCGCGTCTCGCACAAGCGTGAAATGGAAAAGTACGTGAAAAAGCGTTGGGCTTCGTGCAAGCTCCGCTCGTCCAAGGATGCCAAGGAGTCTTGCATTTATGGCGAGATTGCCTACCGGTATTTGGTGTATGTGCAAAAGGAGCGCATCCCGTACGACCCGGACTTTGTCACGACACGTATTCACGAGCTCATGGGTCTTCACG
Organism: Aurantiochytrium sp. KH105; assembly: GCA_003116975.1. NCBI lineage: Eukaryota > Bigyra > Thraustochytrida > Thraustochytriidae > Aurantiochytrium > Aurantiochytrium sp. KH105. The sequence goes on along the minus strand of BGKB01000314.1, from coordinate 26,729 downwards.
GTGGGCCTCAGTTGCCTCAGTGGAAAATCGAAATGGCCAAGAAGCGAGCGAGTGGTGCATGACTGATTGATTGGTTTCAAAAACCTCGCATCAGTAGTTGTGTGCGACCCGAGATCCTGGTAGATGTGCTCTTCGTGGTGCAAGCAGGCATATCTTTTCGCAGGCTCAAGAGGGGATTTCGTGCAAGCAGCTATAGGCCTACTTTCTTTTCTTTTATTACTTTTTATTACTTTTTTTTTTTTTTCTTTTCGGTTAGCACGAAGTGCAAGCGGCGAGACAGCGATAAAGTATCCGGTTGTAAGCTAAGCTGCTTGGTAGCTAGTTACGGGCCGGCCTTCAGGCCGCCTTCGCGACATCAACGCGAAGCGTCCGGCCCGCCGCACGATTCCCCCTTTTTTCCCAGGCCAAAATTGACTCTCTGTGAGTGTTAAAGAGTGGGAGAGAACGCAAGGCTTTGTTTTGCGTGCTCGTCGGAGCAAGTCGTGCTGATATCCAGCTCGAGACCTCGCGCCCAGGTTCAGTTTGCGCTCAGAGCGGCGTCCCCCGCGAGTCCTGGAGCGAGCTTCATAAGGAGGAGCGCGGTCCAGGCTCAAGACGACTCAACTTTCCAAAAAGAAAAGAAAAAGACACAACGGAAAAGGACGTCGAGGCTCGGCAGCGGCTCAGAGGAAATAGTGCGGGTTCTCCTTGGATCAACGGATCTCTGCCCCTGTGCTCGTTTTTATTTTATTTTATAAAGGTGGCCTAACAGTGGGCGGATGCATCTTGAGAGGGGACGAGGGAGGCTTCGCGGTGTCCGCGCGGTCACCAGCCCCCCCCCCTTCTGGTGGACAATCACTTCGAACCGCGCGGCGCCTCTCCGACCTCTGCAACTTTTGCTGCCTGACTGGACCAGGGGTCGGAGCGCGAGCCTTGCAAGGGAAGTGGGAAACTTTGACGTTTCTCAAGGGAGGCAGATCTTAGCTTGGCGTTGCCTCGTCGTGCTGACACAGAGCTTGTGCCATCGCCCTGTCTGTCCATCGGTTGATCGGTTTGGTCCGCCGATTGGTTGATCAGAGAGTTGGCCGGATGGCTCGAGCCATTGGCCAGGAGCTTTGGACCACAGCAAGAGCCTGGTTGGTAGAAGTGCCAACTACGGCATTGTCGGGGCGGGCGGTCCTTCAAAAGAGACGCTCTCTTCCTCTCCTCGCTGGCTCGCCTGCTTGCTTGCTTGCTTGCTTGACGTGTGTCGATTCTTGAGGGACGGTTTCCGTCCTGGCCTGGCCTGAGCCCGCATCGAGGGTGACCTTTAAATTTCTCCGCCGCTCTTTCCCGCGAGTTGGCCTCGCGTTGGCTCGCGCGGTCTATGTGAAGTTCCACGAATTGACCTTCGCCACTTATTGGTCACGTACGAACAAAATTGAGCAGCACTGCGAGAGATGCTGTCGCTACTGTCTGCCTAACTGGCTATGGTGGCTGGCTAGCTGACTGGCTGATGCTGATGCGAGATTTTCATGTCCACCTCCTTCGGTGGGTCGTGCAATCGCTGCTGCAGCTCGCTCGAACCTTCGTAGCAGTGCCACGCTTCACTAACAAGGTCACGCGCGAGATGGACCATGCTGTCCGCTTCGAGCTCCGTCGCGTCTGCGTCGTGTCGAAGTCCGACGCCGATTGCGATTTCCGAGGCCCAACCTGCAGTGCCAGCTGCCCGCTGCCCGCCTCGCCGAGGAGGCGACGGTCCGGCGCGGCGCGCTTGCCTCGCTCCATCCTCCTCCCGCGAGCCGGCCGCGTCCCGCGTGCTCGTTATCGCTCGCCACCTCCCAGCGCCTGTCATTTATGAAGCAGGCTTGCGCGGACTCGGGACACAGCAAAGAGACGCCCTCAGGTCCCACCGATGATGCTGCTAGCTCCCGAACCTTTCGCGCGGCGGCCTCTGCACTGCAAGCACTGCACGCAAGCAAGCAAGCAAGCAAGCAAGAAAACTGTGCGCGCAAGCGGCGGACGAGGGCTCAACGCGCGAGAGAGCAGGACAGCATTTCGGCAGCAGTGGCCATGGTGGCAGACTGGCCGATCGTGGCGGCTTTGGCGCGCGTCTTCGCGTCGGCTTTCTTCCCTGGCGGCCAGTGCGCGCCTTCACTTCAAACTGCTCCTGCGCCCGCCTCGATCCGGATCTTCGCGCGCGGCCGCGTCCTCCCCTCGCCATGGCCAACGCGACGCGAAGCCTGCGCAGCTGGCTCCGGGAGAAGGTAAGCTCGCGTGGTCATGCATCGCTCGCTCGCTCGCCCTCCAAGGCGAAGCGAAGTGATCGCTGGCTTGAATTGAAAATGGAATGAGTTGAAATGAAATGAAAGCCGTCGCGTCTCCGCTTGTCGCGGCCCCGCACCTCCCGCCCTCCCCCTCTACGTCCCCACTGCAACTCCCGCGCCTCTTCCCGCGCCTCTGCGTCCCCCACACCACGAGCTGTGGCTGGCGGGGAAGAGAGCAGCCGTGGCCGCTGCAGCCGCCATCGCATTCCAGGCAGTCGCCAGCTGTCTGCCGCGCGCAACGCCCCGCCCCGCCCGGCCCTACCCGGCCTCGTCCCGCTTCGCCACGCCCGCGCCCGGCCTCGCTTTGCCCAGCCCTGAGCCGCGCCGCGCGGCGACCAGCGGCGTCTCTCACAGGCGCGCGAGCGAGCGCGGCGGCGGGGCAGGAGGAGGAAGGTAGGCGACAGCCAGCAGAGGAGAGGTGCGGGGCAGGAGGGCCGATCGATCGAGTGAGGACAAGTACCAAGTCCCCGCGCTGGACGCATCGAGGAGATCGCAGCGCACGGACGCGCGCCTGCCGGCCACTCGTACCTAAAGTTATAGCTGTAGCTTTCTCGTGAACGCGACGCGACGCGAAGCGACGCGGACGCCTCCTGCAAACGACAGACAGACAAACTGCGAGTGCAACATACAAGAAGCAGGCAAATAAACAGACAAACAGGACAGACACGTTAGCGCAGGCTGGTTGGCTGGCCGACTCGCTGGATAGCCGCAAGCAAGCAAGCAAGCAAGCAAGCACAAGCAAGCAAAGCAAAACCCAAACCCCCAAAAGAAACGCAAAAGCGAAAGCGAAAGCGAACGAGCTGGATCGAGCAAGGGCCGTACGGCTCAACCACTGACCGAATCGAATCGTTCTCAAGAAAGGGAAGAGACAAGACAACAAAGATGCTCACCGCCGACGGCGACAACACGTCCAAGGTGGTCCATGAGGGCGACATCTCGCCGACACAGCAGGAAGGTCGGCCCGCGTCGACGGCCTCGTCGGCGTCGAGCGAGGCCGACGACGATGACGCCGCCTCGGAGGCCTCGTTGCACCTAAACAGAGACGAGGATCCCGAGGATGGCCTCACCGTCAAGTGCGAGCCGCACAGTCTGGTGTGGCGCGACGTGTCCGTGACCGTGCAGGCGGTCTCGCGAGAAAATGGCAAGAAGAAGCGCCAAGACAAGGTCATCGTCGACAAGGCCAGCGGCATTGTCAAGCCGGGTGAGCTCCTGGCCATCATGGGCCCCAGCGGCAGCGGCAAGACCACCTGCCTCGACGTCCTCGCCGGCCGCACAGCGTCCTCCAAGCTCTCCGGCGAAGTCTTTTACGGCGGCCGCAAGCTGAGCCAGCGCCAGCGCCAGCGCATTCTCTCGTACGTCGCACAGGAGGACACGCTCATGGGCCAGTTTACCGTCCGCGAGACCCTCGAATTCGCCGCGCGCTTCCACTACGGCTTCTCGGTGACCAAGGCCGAGCTGGCCATTCTCGTGAACGAGGCCATGGACGAGATGGGCCTCACACATGTCCAGGACACCCTCGTGGGCGACATCTTCCGCAAGGGTCTTTCGGGCGGCCAGAAGCGCCGCCTTTCGATCGCGGTCGAGCTTCTGAGCCACCCGGCCATTGTTCTTCTCGACGAGCCGACCTCGGGTCTTGATTCGGCCTCCTCTTTCGCCGTCATCAAGCGCCTCCGTGGACTCACGCGCCGCATGCACACTGTCGTCACGACGATCCATCAACCCTCGAGCGAGGTCTGGGCCATGTTCGACAAGTTCATGCTTATGAGCCGCGGCCAGACCCTGTATCTGGGCACCGCCAAGGGCGCTGTGGGTTACTTTGGAACCCTCGGTTACGCCTGCCCCTCGTACTGCAACCCTGCTGATTTTCTCATTTCCATCGTCAACACCGACTTTAAGGAGTTTACCGTGCGTGCCGACCCGCTCGAGCTCGCCAACCATTACACGTCCAGCTCCCTGCACGCCGAGACCAAGACGCAGATCGAATCTACGCTGACCTCTGGCGATCAGGGTATTCAGCACGCCGTGGCCCCGCGTGTGGAAAAGTCGTGCCCCATGATGTCCGATTTCCTCTTTCTCAGCCGCCGCAACCTCCTCAACAACCTTCGCAACCCGGGCATCTACTGGGTGCGCTTTGTCATGTACGTCGGTCTTTGCCTGATGATTGGTCTCATGTACCTTGGGCTCGGCGACGAGTTCACGGCGACCAGCATCAACTCCCGAACGGCTTCGCTCTTTTACGTTGCCGCCTTTCTCGTTTTCATGAGTGTCGCTGTACTGCCGTTCATCGTCGAGGAGCGCGCCACCTTTGTGCGTGAACGCGCCAACGGCATGTATTCCCCGATCTCCTACGTCGTCTCGCACTACTTTTGCATGATCCCGGGCATTTTCCTCATTTCGCTCGTGTCCACAGCCTCGGTCGTCCCGCTCGCGGGTATGAACGGTTTTGGCACCTTTCTCGCTGCGCTCTTTGTTTCCCTGCTCACGGCCGAGTCCATGGTTTTCTTTGTTGGCTCCATCTCGCCGCATTACATCATTGGCATCGCGCTTGCCGCCGGCATGAACGGCATGATGATGCTTGCCAGCGGCTTTCTCATTGTCGCCAGCGACATTCCCGACTATTTGATTTGGCTCCACTACATTGGCTTCCATACCTACGAGCTCCGTTCCTTCTTTTACAACGAGTTCTCGCCCATTGAGCACTTTAATTCCACGCAGTTCCCTTCGGGCGAGGCTGTGCTCGAGTTCTTTGACATGGAGGATGTCAACGTTGCGCATGACCTCACCATTGTCTGGGCTTTTGGTTTCTTTTTCCAAATTTGCTTCGGCCTTTCGCTCTACTTTCTTCACCGCGGCAAGCGCTAAGTGTAAGACGCTGTCGATTGCATTCATGTTATGAAACTGATAATTCTTTGTCTTTGTTTTTCTTGAGCTCTGCCCGTCAGCTTTGCTCTGGTTGCTTGTATTTGTTGCTTGCTTTGGTTACTCGCTTTAGTTGCTTGCTTTGCTTGCTTGCTCCGTTTGTTTGCTCCGTTTCCGTTTGGAAAAAATCATTTAACCAGTTCCCCTCGTTCCCTCAGGTGGCGTCAATCATTGACGCCTTCTTTACAACTCGAAGGCGAACAAGCGCTGTACAGTCAGAGACACGTGCCGGGGACTTGGCGCCGGTCCCAGCTATCCCTCAAGCGTCATGGCCGCGCAGGCTTGGCCTCAAAGATCGCAGGGAGATGGTGAGTCTATGCTTGTACGCGATGGCGCGCTCGCAAGGGCGCGAAGCCTTGACGTCTGATGTGGAATTCGAGCCCAGGATTTCCCAAGCCTCGGTTGAGATCAAACCAGCAATCCCAAGCATTGCTACGATTGCAGCGCAAGCATAATCATGGCCAGTCTTGATCTCAAGTGGATGCTCATGTATTTGGAAACCTGCAATTCGCGAGTCGTCCACCCCGAGGAAGTTCAGATTCTTTCCCGATTTCTGCAGGGAGCGAGCTCCGCGCGTGAGCTCGCGCTGGTCGTTCTCATTCTCGAGACATTGCAAGTTCTCCATGTCAAAGAGTGCAGACTACAGGCCGTAACGCAGTATCTTGGCATGCTTGCTGATCCGCACGAGCTTGCGAGGTCTTGGCCCACGATCATCAAGAGGCTTCAGACGCAGCTCGTGACAAGCGATCAAAAATTCGAAGAAAGAGAAGTAGGCTTCCTCTTGCGGTGCATTCTGCAAGACTATCAACATGCCTTTCAAGCGGGAGACAAGACAAAAGCATACGGCCCGTTTGCGAACCGCACCTTTTGGGCAGACATTGCCTTTCGCTTCAACATTGAATTCCCACAGCGGCGCCGCGGCGTCGTAGCGATTCGAAACAAGATCAAGAACCTCTTGGCTGAGCCAGCGTCGCCTACGAGCCAACGCTATGGACAAATGGTGGGTCAATTGGCCGCCGTGCGGCGCGATGCAAACGCCAAGTCCTCGACGGCACCACCGTCCGCGAACGCATTAAATCAAGGACAGGCACGAGCAAGCGCAGGCTTCTCAACGGATCCAGCTGCAGCTGCTGCGACGTGTCCTGACTGTGATCTGTACATGAGATTCCCGAAACTGCCCCTCGATCCGATCGACCCCACCGAATGTCCTGTAAATGACGAATTCAAGGATGAATTCGCACAAGAGGTTTTCGCCCTCTTGCTTTGCGAGAGCAACTAGCAATACTATCAGCAGCAGGAGATCAATCGTCCGACATGACCAATTTACTCTCTTTCTCTTTTTCTTTTTTTTGGCGTTGTCGTTTCACACATCGGTCAAACGATCTGCAACCTCATTCTATTCAATGATTGTCTGTCAAGAGAAGAAAGTGAAGGCATGGTAAACAAAAGTTTGTCTTGCTTAGCAGCGATACGCCGCGACGGCTCTCGCTACGACGGCGTCCGACGCATGTTGTGCAGAGGATAACAGATAAGAAGAGTTTGTTTTGCTTACTGGCTTTGCAGCAGCGGGGAACGGCAAGAGACGGTATCATGGATAGGTAGGTAGACACAGAAACAAACCTCATTCTTAGACGCGCAGTTATCTTCGGGGGGCAGCGGGTGGGTATACGGGTTGAGAAAAGAGTGACGAGAAAACGGAAAGGGGGATTGGTAGGGGAAGGAAGGAAGTGATGTGGGAGCGCACGTAGGAGCGCAGGCACATTGGCAAGTAGGAGAAAAAAAGAAGCAGACGGAGGCTCGTCTTTACACAGCAAAGCCAGAGCCCTTGAGGTTCCGCTGAAGGATGATGTCCTTGGAGGCTTTAAAGACGACAGAAATGTTGGAGGTGTCGGTGGCGCAGGTGACGTGGTGGTAAATCTCACGGTTGTTGTCACGGTTGCGGTTGAGGAAGAGCTGCAGCAGGTAGCGGCTGCTGGCCCGGTAGACCTCTTCGTACGCAGGGGAACCAATCTCGGAGCTCGGGCCGTCAAAGTCGACCTCCGGGCCCATGTAGTCGGTAAAGCGGGGCTCGGGCCCGTCATCAACGCGGAAGGGTACCTCGGCGAGCTTTTCGCGAAAGAGATCATCCTTGTTGAGAAAGAGGATCATGGAGGTCTGGCGGAAGAAGGGGCTGTTGCAGATTTCGTCAAAGAGAATGACGGCCTCGTCGATGCGGTTCATGGTGTTGTCCTCAAAGAGATGCTGATCATACTCGTTGATGGCGGCGACAAAGATGACGGCAGTGACGTTATCAAAGGCATGGATCCACTTTTTGCGCTCGTTACGCTGGCCACCGACGTCAAAGAACTCAAAAAGGACGTTATCGATCTTGAAGGACTCCTCGACGATACCAGAGGTACGCACGCGCGTGCGCAGAATGTCCTGCTCGGTGGGGACGTAGTCGCTGTCCTGGATGCGGGGCATCTCGTCCATGTAGTACTTGAGCGAGTCCTGGATCTGGAACTCAGCACGGCGGTGCCAGGCGGCCTGGACGCCATCGTCCTCCCAGAAGGCGACGAGGAGCTCGCCGACTGGCGCATCGATGACAGAGCTGGAGCCAATGGAGAGGGTCTTGATCTCCTCGACGCGGCCCTCGAGGCTCTCGTCCGAGAACTCCTCGACGTTTTCGAGAAGGACCTTGAAGTTGGCCAGGATGTTGTTGTACACGGTGGTCTCCCATCGAGAGAGCTCGTCGGGTGTCTGGTGGCCAAAGCCGGTACCGTAGAGAATCTTCATTTGCTTAAAGATGGTCGACTTGCCCGACTCACCGGCGCCGAGCAGGAGCAGCTTGATCTTGCCTTGCTCCGCCTGGAAATCATCGCGGTTCCGCTTCTCGATGGCGCGGTTCGCGGCGAGGGCCTGCTGCTCCTCGGCGCTCAGCGAGGACCCGCACGCTCCCATTTTGCTGCGCTAACAAGGGGGTGGGGGGGATTGGAGGGAGGATGAGCCTTCTTTGCAAGCTCTCGTCTCTTGTTTCTCCGCGCTCCGCCGTCGGCGGTCGCCCTTCACGCTCGCGCAAGCAAGCAAGCGAGCGAGCGTGAGCGAAGGGCTTCTGGATGAGCGAGTACCTCGGAATGCCGCGGGCTCGCACTAGCCAGCTTGCGCGGGACGCCTTGAACCGTGCCTTCCGCGCCGCGTGCGTGCGTGCGGGCGTGCGTGCGAGCGCGCGTGCGTGCGGGCGTGCGATCGGGCGGGCGGGCGGGCGGGCGGGCGGGAGTACGGCCGGCCTTCGTCAATCGGTGCTTGCTCGCTTGCTTTCTGCTTGCTCGCCTTGCTCGCGCCTTCTCCGCCTTGCGCGCGCCGTCTCCTTGCGCCCCTGCGTTTGCGCTCTTTCCTTTTTCCCCTTTCGCCCCCGCCGCGCCCACTTGCGCGGACGCCGCGGCAAGTGGGCTATCGCCGCATTCTCCACTTGCACCTCGCCGGGAGTCCACTTCTGGAGCACGCGCCGGAGCGACGCCCTTCCTCTGGGCCAGCGTCCTCTCACGTCGCCCCGCACGCGTTCTTAAAAATGCCTCTTCTTCCCTAAAATAGCACACCATACGGGCCAACCTACGCTTGTTTCTCGTCCCCTCGAAGTTCACTAGCATTAAATTTCCTAGTGGCAGTACTTTCTGATGCACCACTGGGAGTCACGCGAGCATCGCTCTCATTACGAAATAGAAAATGGTGTGCGCTCCGTCGGGACAAGACTCCCGCAGCGCTCCTCTGTATCACTGGGTGTGCACGCGCGTGCAAAAATGGAGACAACACTTCCTTTTCCTCCTGGCTGTCCTTTCTATTTCGCACGCTCGCTCGCCCAGCACTGCTTGCTGCTGCTGCTTGCTGCAGCTGCAGCTGGCTGCTGCTGGCTTATTTCTCATTGATTCGTAGAAAGTCCTCTTGGCATCGCTTCGGCAACGCGGGCGCTGATGCACTCTCTGCTGCGCGTGCGTGCGTTGTTCTGCCATCCCATGATGCGATGCGACGCCCTGCAACCTTGCTGTCTGCTGATGACTGCGACACGAGCGCGTTTGGGGTCGAGGTCGTCACTGATAGTTCAACCTCTTGGACCTCGGCCGTACATGGCTCAACTTATCAAAGCTTTTCATCCATTTGGTCTCGCTACAGTCGCTGCTGCTGTAGTCGCTGGCCAGCCAGGTGGCTGCACATTAGCACCAGCACCAGCACGTGACAACGACGCGCTCAGCGTCGCTTGCCATGTCTTGTCTGGTGACAACAACGGATCACAGGAGGATGCACATTTCTCTCTCTATTGTGTATACGCTGCTGCTGCTGCAGCCCAAGGCCTGCTTTACTATCCCGAACATGGCACCGTAGCAAGCAATAGCACGTCCTGACCTTTTGACTAACCACTGTCTCTCGTGTCGCAGTCGCTCGCAGTCGTTCGTTCGTGGGGACGGGACGGCGAATCCTGGCTGGTTTTCTTGCGTTCTCCTGCCGCCCGATTGTGGTATCACCATCTCGTGTCGTCTATCATCGAAACAGCCCGAGGCCTCCCAGTTTTTTTTGATCAAGTTCTTGAAGGCGGCGTGGCGAGAAAAACCCAACCCCACGTCCCGGTTGCGGCCCGCTGCCTGCTGCTGGCCACTCCGCGTCCGCTCCCTCGCCTCGCCTTGCCACGATTGGCGACACCTGCCTTCCCAAGCCCGCCATGCCGTGAAAAGGTGGGCGGGCATCCATGAGTGATGCCGCCGGCCACTGCAATGGACTGGGCGACGCGACGGAGTCCAAGTCCAACTCGGAGCGCATGCGCAACAAAGAAAGAAAGCAAAAGAAAGAAAGAAGATGCACCTGCTCAATCACTGCATCAATCCAGTAGTAGGCGCTTTTCTTCTTCCTTTCTTGCTTTTCCCCCCTTTTCTTTCTTTCTTTCTCCTTTCTTTTTCTTTTCCTTTTTCTTTTCTTTTTCCTTTTCCTTTTTCTATTCTTTTTCTTTTCCTATACTTCCTCACAATCATCACCGAGCGCAGTGGCGGAGTGTGCACGCTCGCACACTCGCACACACGCGCGCGAACTCTCACGCTCATTTGCTGCAGATTCCGCAATAAAAATGCGCCCCAAGATGCACCGCCGACCGAGTCCTGACTCCCAACTCCTGACGCCAAGCTGGCTGAGCTGAGCTGAGCCGCGCTGAGCCCCGATCGGCTTCGGCGCGCGGCATGTTGCTGCAGCTGGCTACGTGGTCGCACAGCCGAGGCAAGCTGGGCCAGTGGCAGCAGACCAGAGCAGACCAGAACAGACCAGAGCAGACCAGTGCAACGAGGCAGCGCTGTACCTCCGCCAGTCCACGATAGCCTCGGCGCACGCACACACCTTGCACACACCTGCAGCTGCGTGCACACACGGGCGCACACACCAGGCGCGCTTCGCGCGCGCTGCCTCTTTTGGAGAAACGTCCCGGAGTTCGGGAGGCGGTACCACTGGCCGGCTGCAGGGGCAGTGCTGCACGGACGGGACGCGCTCTACTGCGGGCGATTCCGCGAGGAACACGTGAGGTGCATCCCACGATCCACACTGTCCACAGACGGTGCCGATGCGGGGCAGTGGCGGCAGAGGAGGGGACGCGCAGTGCTCGTAAAACCCAGTGACGCAAGTCGTCGGCTCTCGCCAAGGTCCTCCCACAGCCGGCTTTCGAAACCGACGGAGACCCCGAGCTGTCTGTCTGCCACTTTCAGTCGCCACCATTCGGCTTTTATTTCTATTTATTCTTTTTATATCAAGCATCAAGCATGCCGCCAACCAACCAAGCAACCAACAAACCAAGCCGCGGCAAGCAGCTAGTACAGCTCGTAACCAACCCATTCCTCGCACGCAGCAGCAGCAAGGCATCTTTTGTTCATTCGCCAGCGATGCGACAGATTGCTTGCATGCTTGGTCGGCTTCGGCCGTGAATTACCTACGTAGTTCTGCTGCACCGAATGGTGCGAATGCGGCGCGTACTAGGCGGAAGTGAACAAAAGCCGCCCGCAAGGGGAAGGAAACCGCCTACAAGTGGAAAGTTTCCAGCCCCGCCGGCCCGTCCTCGCGGGACGCCGCCGCTGCCGCCAAGCCGCCTGAGAATTTGAAGAACAACTCGCAGCCCGAGCACAGCCGCAGCAGCAGCCGCAGCAGCAGCAGCAGCAGCAGCCTCGGCCGCTGTCGCTTCGCCGGCGGCTGCGACCTCCTCAGGACGCCAATGGCGCCAGCGTACTCGGTTTCGACGCCGCCTTTACAGCAGGCAGACCGGCCGCCGCCGACGGCTTGTGTGAGGGAAAGAGGGAGGGAAGGAAGGAAGGGCCCGGTCGTAAAGCAGGAGAGGGAAGAAAGAAAGAAAGAAAGAAAAAGTAAAGCAGGAAAAAGAATAGAAAAGAAAAGAAAAGAAAAGAAAAGAAAAGGTAGCAGCAGCACGGAAGAGGGAGAGCTTGGAGTCAAGCTGCTGCTGTCTGGCACCAGACAGCAGGGAGGAAAGAAAGTTTGAAAGTAATTATTTTTTTGGCGAAAGAAAAAGAAATTTGAAAGAAATTTGAAAGAAAGAAGCACCGAGCGCGCGCGCGCGACACACAGGGAGTGGGTGAGTGAGTGCAGAGCAAAACAAACAAAACAAACAAACAAAACAAAACAAAACAAAACAAAACAAAACAAAACAATCGACCGGACCCTCGTTCGCCCTCGCCCGCTCCCGCCGCTCCTCGCCCGCGCCTTCGCGCCCTCGCTCGCACGCACGCACGCTCGCACGCACGCTCTCGCGCGGCCCAGGCCCTGCCGGCGGAGCGGAGCGGAGAGGCGGCGAGCCCGCGCGACCGGCCCGCCGGGAAGTCCTCCATACACCTCGCTTCTCCTTCGTCCTCATCCATCCATCCATCCATCCATCCATCTCGGTGCCGCGCGCGTGCGCCAGCCAGCCAGAGCCAGACAGCCAGCCGGCCGAGCAGAGCCGAGCGAGCGAGAGCAGACCCCGGTCCCGCGCAGCGCAGCGTAGCGTCGGAGCGGGAGAGCGCGCAGCGCAGCGCAGCAGAGCAGAGCGGAGCAGACCGGAGCGGAGCGGAGCGGAGCAGAGCAGAGTCGAGCGAGCGAGCGAGCGAGCGAGCGAGCGAGCAAGATGGGCGCCTGCGGAAGCAGCATGTCGGCGGAGGAGCAGGCGGAGGCCAACCGCAACAAGCAGCTCGAGGCCCAGGCCCGCGCGCAGTAAGTTGAATGAGCAGCAGCAGCAGCGACAGGAGGAGAAGAAGTGGATGTGGCCGTGTCCGCGTCCTTCGCGATGGCGGACACGCGCGCACAATAAGGCCCTTCGGGCTCCCTCCTTTCTTTCCTTCTTTCTTTCTTTCTTTTTTTCTTTTTCTCCCTGTACGTACGTACTCCTCGAACACTGAATGACTGACACTCTTGCGCGCCACGATGCGATGCGATGCGACGCGAATCGATTGAACGCACAGGCAAGCAGCCGAGGCCAACAAGCTCAAGTTCCTCCTCCTGGGCGCCGGCGAGTCCGGCAAGTCCACCCTCTTCAAGCAAATGAAGATTCTTTTTTCGGAACAACATGGCTTTACCCAGTCCGAGCTCCAGGCCGGTGTCAAGGTCGTCTATGCCAACATCATGAGCAACATGAAGGTGCTTCTGGCCAACTGCGAGAGCCTCACGCCCGCAGAAGACACTGACCTCGCCGATGAGATCATGGGCCTCGAGGACGGCATCACCATCGACAAGGAGATCGCCGAGAAGCTCAAGAGCATCTGGGAGGACGCCGGTGTCCAGGACACCTGGCGCCAGCGCTCCAACTTTCAGGTTCAGGATGCTCTCGCCTACTACATGCAGAACATCGACCGCATCGCGGAGTCCAACTACCTCCCGTCCAACCAGGATCTCCTCCGCTCGCGCGTCCGCACCTCGGGTATCGTCGAGGCCGAGTACAACATTGGCGGCGTCGTCATTGCCATGTTCGACGTCGGTGGCCAGCGCAACGAGAGGAAGAAGTGGATCCACTGCTTCGATAATGTCACCGCTGTCATCTTTGTCGCCGCCATTTCCGAGTACGATCAGGTGCTCTACGAGGACCAGTCCATGAACCGTCAGGACGAGTCTGTCGCGCTCTTCAAGGAGATGTGCGAGTCCAAGTGGTTCCGCGACAAGAGCATGATTCTCTTCCTCAATAAGCGCGATCTCTTCCGCGAAAAGCTGCAGTACTCGCCCTTCCGCGTCGTCGACGGGCCCACCCCCCGCAACGTCGACTATCAGGGCCCCGAAAACGTCCCGGGCACTGCTTCGGCAACCGACGGTACGGCCGAGTTCGAGCAGGTCTACATGGCCACCACCAAGTACCTCACCGACCTTTACAAGCATGCCGGCACGGCCACCGTCTCCAAGAGCAACCGCGAGATCTACGTCAAGGTCACCGCCGCCACTGACACCGACCAGGTCAGGGTTGTCATGGAGTCTGCCAAGGATATTGTGCTCCGCAGCAACCTTCTCGACAACGGCTTCATGTAAACCCCACGTGTCCACGCAATCCCGCTTGCCTGTGCGCTTCGGTCGTTTTGGTGACCTCTTTTTCCCACCACAGATTAGCCAAACACAGTTACCCAAGCGACCTTGAGGCCACAGCCGCGCGAGCCGCCCGCGACATCGTCTCCAGCAGCACGGTCACTGCTGCGATTGCTTTTGCCAGCGCGTTACACATCGCTTCAGCCGCCCGTGCTCCTTCTGTTCCTCTTCTCGTCGTTAGGCCTGCTCTCGTGAGAAGCGCTAACTTTACATCCCACATCTCCGTAACAACCAACTTTCGTTATCTACTGCTGATCACGTTCTTGATGAGCTTGCGTGCTTGCCCAAGTACCGACTTTGAGCGACAAATCTGTCCTTTGTGGAGACGATAAGAAAGAAGAAACAGATGAGTAAACGTGAAATTGCCAGAACCAAGCTCTCACTGTTTTGGAGAAAAAAGAAGAAATCGCAAAGCACTCAATGTCTTGGAGAAAAAAGAAGAAATCGCAAAGCACTCAATGTCTTGGAGAAAAAAGAAGAAATCGCAAAGGTTGCTGCGAATGGTGAACAGCTCTTGGTCGAGTAAACCATATGACCAAGGGAAAAAAAGTTGCCCATGTAAATTAATGCCATCGTTTGCTTGAAACCCGTGCGTCGGATGTGGCTGTTGCCAGCGTCCACTGAAGACAACATGCACCTGGTATGCTCATGCGCTCTCAGCTTGCAGTCATAGTTTCTCCAAGCGCAACGCAACTTTTGAATTTACTACACGAAACTCCACTAAGAAAGTCCTACTGTTAGCCCTAATTAATTTCGTCCCGTTTTTCGGGACGAGACCTAATCTGACTTTATACTCGCCGCCGCCAAATCAGTCTTTCATCTCAATCTCGATCAAGAATCTCAAACTTTGGTATAGGGTAAAACCTCCGATTAGCACATCACACCGATTTGCTACAGAATCGGCGCCCGAGAAATCGTATAGGAGTTAACTACTACTCACTAAGACCATGTTGCAAATCAATGGTATTTTTAAATAGGCCATAAAATAAGCCAAATAAGCCGGCCAATACATTTGTATGAGAAAACGTGTATCAATGGATTCCTGGCGGTCGAAGGACATGTACGATCTCGAGCGACTTAAAGGCATCGAGGCTCAAGACAAGTCCCGTGNAGATTTCGTCCCGTTTTATGTGGCAAACGAGAAAGAAAAACGAACAACAACAATGTACGGAAATTATCTTCATCTTTCAGAAAATGCATCTCTGCGCGAAAGGGCTATCGTTTGCGCTACGTGCTTGGCAGGCGCGGATCTTGCTCCCCAGAAAGACGAGAGAGGTAAGGAGAACGGGAGAGAAAAAAAAGGGCGAGAGAGAGAGAGAGCGAGCGAGGTGGAGGAAAAGTCGAAAAAGATAAAGGCAAGAGAATGGATGCTCAAAAGCCAACGCGACGAGACTACACAAAGCACGAGCAGTCCTCATCCGCGCAGACAGTGCAGCGTCCACTCCAGGCTGGGCTGGCCTCCCGCCACGCAAGGCAGCAAAAGGAAAGAGAAGAAAAAGAAAAAAGACCGCCCTTCTCTCTCTCGTCTATACAGCCCGAGCCGATTTACACGCTGTCCTTGTCGCTGGCATCGAAAAAGCCTCCAGCCAACAGGTTGCTCTTGAGAATAATGTCGCGGCAGGCATCAAAGACGGTGTTGATGTTCCGCGAGTCTGTGGCCGTGGTAATGTGATGGTACACGCGCTTATTCGGGTTCTTTTTGCGCGAGACAAAAAGCTCAAGGCAATATTCGGCGGCAGCCTCGTAGCAGGCCTCGTACTCGGGCGTTCCGATCTCGGCACTCTTGGTGCCAGGCACAACCACAGGACCCGCGAAATCCAGGAAACGGGTGTCCGGGCCCTGGTCCACGCGAAACGGGCTCGTCACAAGCTTTTCCCGAAACAGATCGGCCTTGTTCAGAAAGAGAATCATCGAGGTCTGCGTGAACCACTTGGAGTTGCAAATCTCCTCAAAGAGAATCACCGCCTCATCCATGCGATTCACCTTGTTGTCCTCGTAGAGAACCTGATCATACTCGTTGATGGCTGCCACGAAAATCACAGCCGTAACATCCTCGAAACAGTGAATCCACTTGCGGCGCTCGTTGCGCTGGCCGCCCACGTCAAACATGACAAACTCGACACCCTCGATCAAAAAGTGGTCCTCCACGATACCCGAGGTCCGGACGCGCGTCAGCAGAACGTCCTGCGTCGTTGGCACGTAGTCCTCCTTGCCGATCTCCTCGATTTTAGCCATGTAGTTGGCCAGGGCGTCTTGGACCTGAAAGTTAGCCCGGGCCGCCCACGTTTGCTGCACGCCTTCATCTGCCCACAGATTCTTCATCACGCTCGCCATCGAGGCGTCAATGTACGCTGTCGGCGCCTCGAACGGCATCAGTAGCACGGCCTCTGCAGACTCCTTGAGCGATGGGTCGTATGGCCCGAATTCGGCGCAGCGCGTCAGCACCTCCTGAAAGTCCGAAATCACGTTCGAGTAGATGGTGAGCGCCGCCTTCGATAGCTCCGACTCCGTGAATCCCTTGTTTTGGCCGTAGAGGAGCTTCATCTGCTTAAAGATCGTGCTCTTGCCACTCTCGCCGGCGCCCAGCAGCAGCAGCTTGATGCGGTTCCGGTCCTTGTGCCGGTCCTTTGCATTGGCGCGCGCAATCTCCTGGTCGCGCCTCTTCTCCTGCACCTCAGCCTCGCTCAGCTTGGTCCCGCCTGTTTGTTTGTTTGTTCATCGCACGTCAAGTAAACAGCGACGTCTTCGTCAGTCCTCATTCCCTTTCCCATCTCCTGTCGCTCTCTTGCTCGCTCTCGTCCCTCGACGTCGTCGACGAGAAAGTCATGTCTGTCATTTGCTCTTGTCTTTTCTTCTTCCTCATCTTTCCAACACGTAGCCTCGACGAAATAAGTTGAGATGAGAGGAGAGAATGCCAAGACAAGCCAACCTCGGCCCGAACTCACATGCTCCCATGGTCCTGCTCGCGCCGCGCTACGGCGTTACGGCGCAGCGGGCCGCCTCCTGCTCTGCTCTGCTCGCGCGCCCCGTGCCCCGCGGGCGCGCGCGACTCCGCGCTCTCTTCGGCCTCCCTCGCCAGCGGGATGCCGCGCTTGCTCGCTCGCTCGCTCGCTCGCGCCCTCCCTCCGGCTGCGCAGCCTGATCGCTTCTGCGGCTCCTCGCTGCCGCTGCTCGCGGGCGCGGGCGCGCGGGCGGGCGGCGGCGGGACGAGCTCGCGGGCGCGGGCGGGCGGCGCGGGCGGCGGCGCGGGCGGCGCGAGGGCGGCGGTTCGGAGTCTGACGATCGCTCGCCTGTCTGTCTCTGCGCGACTCTACTACTACTTACTAGACGTGCGCGAGGCCGCGAGCGGGGGCCGCCGCAAGTCGGCTATGGCCGCGGCCGCAAGTCGGGTTTCCGCGCCGCGCCACTGCGGAATGGGCCCGCACAAGTCGGAAATGCCCGCCGCCGCGAGGAAAAGACCTGCCTGTGCGGGCTCTCTGACCGTCGAGGGCGCAAACCGCCCCGCCGTGAGTGCTGTGGGAGGTTGATTTTTAGGGGCTTAGAGGGGAAGTAAACCAGTGGAGACAGAGGGCGGGTCCAGCCCTTGTGTGGGAGAGTGTGGGTCTTGTTGTTAGTGTATATTTCTAAAAGATCAAGCCGAAGGGGTGTGCGCGTGCGTGTGTGCGTGTGTAGGTTATGTTATGTTATGTGTGCGCGCGCGCGCCCACGTCTTTTGGTCCAAGATAATAGAGGTGACCTGGATCATTTGCGGACCCTTGGAATGGCGATCTTTGCACCAATGTTGCGTCCGTGACAAAAGACCTCGACGTGCATGGTCAAAGAAGAGAACTCACGCGCTTCTCGAGGCAGCCACTAGTATAGACATGACTGTTTGGCCTTGCTGCTTGGTTGGGGGAAACGCGCCATGAATCTTTTGCGCATAGCACAGCGTCGAGGCCTCATCCCACATCGGGTGCGAACAGAGAGCCTGCTCTACTTGCTTGCGAGCAGTAGGTTGTACGCATGCAATAGGGTTCTGAACTCCTAGCAAGTGCAGCCCGTCAATATCTCTTCCTGCGTACAGTGCAAATGAAGCCGGATTTCTTCAACAACAACAAAAAAGTTGGTGTGCGTATGTGACTGTCAGTGAGAGTGAGGATCGTGACGTCATTTGCTCGCCGATGCGCTCGCTCTTGCGCTCGCCTATTTGCTTGCTTATGTGACATCCCTGCTCATTTGCTCGCCTGCATGCCATTCAGCTATGCCGAATCCTGCGCAAAGTACAACGTCAGCGTGAACAACGTTGAAGGCTCATCCCATGTAGAGTGCAAACTACCCCTGTCGATTGTAGAGTTTGGGATTCGGAATCCAACTGTTTCGTACGGCTCGGCCGCAAAAACGAGATACTGGAATGCTGGATCCTTTGGCCCAACCTTTTGCTCGAAAGCAGACATGATGCGGTGGCGCGGGCGCAGCCCTTGCGCAATCTCAGGATACACGAGTTCGAACGTAAGTCCTCGCGCCCCGGACTCGGGATGAGTCAGTGTGGTCACCTTGTATCCTGGGCGACCAATTTTGATCGTCTTTTTGATCTCAACCTTGGTCGGCTCGTCGTCTGTTGGGGCACTCTCCTGATTGTCGCGCGCTGCACGACGCGCTAAGTTGGTTTGATGTCGTTTGCCCTGCGTGTGCGCCAAATAGTTGCCTTCGGTCGTGTGCAACGTCAAACAAAGTTTGCACTCGTAGGTGCCGAGGTGGTTTCGCAAAAAGTACGGGTCCTTGTTTAGGTCGATTGTTTCCATAGCAATGCGGCGCAACCGCTCCTTGCGGTTGAGTTTCTCGCGCTCCCCGCTGAGCACGCCACCGCCGCCAAACTTGACGCCTGCGCGATTTTGTCGGTCCATGGTGCTTGGCAAAAGCGCACTCTCGCGCGCTCACTACCAATCGCTCGACGGCAGGTTGTCCTGCAACGAAAGGACTTGCGCGTGGCCCGCGCGCGAGCCCAGCCCAGCTCTTGCTCGCCCCTGCCGTGCCCTGCCTTGCGCGACCAGCGGTGTAGCGGGTATGCGTCAAGCTATGGTTTTTGCTGCTTCTTTTCGTTGCCCGACCGGCGAGGGTCCTCAAGTTTCATTGGTTGACATGATGTTTGTTGGCGATGATGCCGATGCTGGGAAATACCAGAGAAGCAAGCAAGAAGAATGAAGAACTTATGACGGCCATTACCATGACAAAGCGAGTTGCTGCTTGGTTACATACATCAAGCCACGATTGACTCGTGTGTTTTCTCAGAGCTTCCCTTTTCGAGACTCATCTTGAAAGCGTCCAAGTGAGTCCAAAGGGGAAAGGAACGAGTGTTTGAATGCGTCGTTCGTTCATCATCGGTTTTTAAAATCTTTTGTGTACTCTGACTATGGGGTGCATTGTGTTGGGATGGTGGTGGGTTGGGTTGCGCATAGCAAATGCGCTGTGAGCGCAACATGCACGAGTTGCGTGCACGAGCGAGCTCAAAGACAAAGAGGTTCAAGCAATGGTATGTAGCACCTTACTCTTCGTCAGCGTCGGCCATACGCGTGGGCTTGAGGCCATGACCAGCCTTGGTAAAGACATTGCCGTACTTCTCCTGCGAGTAGTTGCGGCCTACCTCGAGCTCCTCACCGGCATCAGCGAGAACCTCGCGAGTCAAAGCCTCGTCGCGCGCCCAAACGTCAATGTCCGTGTTCGGCTTGAACCAGAGGCCCACGCCGGCGGTGACAAAGCACAGGGTCATGCCGCCAATGTAGATGGTCTCCCAGCCTTCCGACTTGGCGCCCGGCTGTTTTGCAAAAAAACAAAAAATCAACCAGGCGGTCGATTGCACATCATCGTCGCACATTCACGTAAACATGTAAAGAGAGAGAGATGCAAAAAGATGCAAAAGAGAGAGAGAGAGAGAGAGAAATGCTGCTCGTTAGTTCAAAGGTCAAAGCTTGACATCAAAACGAATGCGCGAAAAAGTCATCATTCGAAACGTCACGTACCGCCTCTCCAAAGAGGTACTGGCCCTGGGGTTTTGGCGAGCCGGCCATGGTGCGCGTCTTGGTCAGGCGCGCGGTCTGGGCCGGAATCTGCGCTGCTGCGCGCGCGACGCGCGAGGCTGCCAAGAAGCTCATGCTTTCGACTTAGTTTTCGACCTGTTTTGTTGCAAAAGATCACTATGGTGCGCAAATTCATGCATTGTCAACGTTCGTTACAGCGATCGTCTCTCCGTTAGCTCTTCTTCTCCGCAATCTTCATTGTGCGCAGCGCCAGCGCCGCTCGCTCGCTCGCTCGCTCGCTCGCCAGGGCCGCCCGAAGTCTTCTTGGCGGCAGCAGCAGCATCCCCTCTCTCTCTCTCTCCATCTATCTCTCCGCGGTTTCTCGGACTCGACTTACGTGCGGGCGCGAGCGCGCGTGGCGAGGGCCGGAGTCGGGCGTGCGGCGGCGAGCGCTGGTCCCTTCGCAGGCGCGACGGGCGGGTGCGGACGGCTGCGAGCGCGCGGTGATTGCTCTGCCGCCGCCTCGTAGTTGACGCCGCCTCGGCCAGACAGACAGGCAGCGAGAGGGTTTACCCGGGCCTCCGAGAGAGCGAATCGCGAATTGATGCCGATAGTATGGGCAAATTCCATTCAGTGACGGGAGCTCTTGCACCGGGGGTTTAGCCGGAAGCTCCAGAACATCAACGACGACGGTGACGAGGACGGCGAGAAGTTGAGCTTGCCTGCTCTGTCCGGAGAGAGAGGGGGAGACGGGGACTCGACGCGACGCGACGCTCCCCGGGAGCGAAGGACCTGCTGGCACCCACTATGAAGGTTTTTCTGCACTTTGAAGATACTCTGGAGGTAAGTGCGACTCCGAAGCAAACGGAGAAGGAGAAGCACCCGTTTGTGTTGAGCTCCTGCATGCTCGCTCGCTCGCTCGCTCGCTCGCTCACTTGCTTGAGCAGAGAATGTCAAAGAGGAAACTTACATGCGTGCGGTAATACTGACAATCAACCACTTGTGCGGTACAGGATGATCTCAAGATGACCATCAAGCTGACGCTGCCCAAGTCGTGGCGGTCCGGGCCAGTGCAGCGATTGATTGGCACCTTTGTTGAGGCATACAACAAGAAGCACCCAGAGTCCGCACTCGACGAAGACGCGGTGCATTTCGAAAAGTCGGATGGTTTCGTGGCGCCCTTTGACGCGCCTGTCAACAGCTTCCTTGAAAGTGGTGGCGAGCTCTTTTTGAAGAACGGGGCCTCGCAGTCGATGGAGGCCCTGGGGTTTGAGCCGCCCTCTTCAGAGGCAGAAAGCCCAGCAGCAGGAGCAGGCGACGACGCCACGAAGGCATCGTCATCGTCATCTGCAGCGGCAACCACAAATGCAAAAACAGACTCTGGGTCAAAACCCAAGGGCGTCTCCTCGGTGGCGGCGGCGCGCGCCGCTGCTGATGCCAAGCTCGCTGCGAAAAACAAGGCCGAGGGCAAGGGTGGTGGATCGTCGGCTAGTGATCGCGCGGGCAAGCTTCACTGTGAACACTTTGGCTGCAACGCCTGGTACGCCGAGTCAGAGAACAACGAGACTGCCTGCAAATACCACGCCAAGCCTCCGGTCTTTCACGATTTGCGCAAGTTTTACTCGTGCTGTCCCGAAAAGGTCGGCTGGGATTGGGACTCCTTTGAGGCCATTGAAGGCTGCTGTGTTGGCCCTCATACCACCGAGAAGCAAGGCAAGCAGATGTTTCTTGGCGGCACCGATGTTCGCGCTGAGGCCGCCGGCGGTACAATCACCGAGGGTGCGCCGCAGCGCATCTTTACTGGATTTGACAAGCTCTCTGCCACGCGCAAGACGCTTGCGGATATTGGCGTTCCCGGATCTGCGTTCGACGCCGCGCGAGATGCCCTCAAGGCGAAGCACGAGTCTGGCAGCGGTGAAGATGCGGACAAGGTGTGGGATGCTGTTTCTGCGGATCTCGGTAAAGTTATTACGACTGCCCTCGAGGGCGTGGCTAACGCCAAGTAAGTATTGAGATGCTGTCGCTTTCATTTTTCAGCATCGACATGGTACTTTTGGTTGCAACAAGCCACATACATGCAACGAACAAAGAAAGAGGAGCGGGAAAAGGGCGGCGTCAGGCATCTTTGACTTTTAGACAAGAGGATGCATCAACGATGGATGCTTTGGCGGTCTGCATTTCGAGGGACTTGGACAAGCACGGAGCGACGCTTTTTGAAATTAGCATTTGTAAATGTTCGAAGCCCACGGTTTTCCATTCTCAAATGATTCGTAATATCTTGCTTGATCATCGTGCACACTCTGCGAGACTTGCGCTTTATTAACGCGTGTTTCCCGTGCCAACAAGCAAATGGAGCAAATGGATAAGGCCGCAATGGAAGAAACCAGAAGAGACAAAGAAAGAGAGCAAAGCGAGGAAAATGGAAAACGGATTGGTAGCTGTGTTCAAAGAATTTTTGGTGTTGCTGCTGATTGAAATGAATGTACAAGAAGCGGGTGGCGAGGAAAAGGGGACCCAGACGTGGAAAAAAAGGGGAAACGTAGATAAAGGCAGCACCATTGAGACTCCTCGTCTGCTCTGGAAAACTCCCTCCTCGCGCATTATGAGAAGGGGGCGATATTTCGCTCCTTGAATCAAAGGGCATCGTCATCCTCGTCTTCCTCGTTGGCAACGGAGATGGCATCCATGTCAACCTCAAAGTCCTCGTCTTCGTCCTCGTCTTCCTCGTCCTCGTCGGCCTCGGCGACATCGCTTCGCGCACCGATCCGAGACTCTGCTTCGTCTTGAGCCAGCGTCGAGACGCCGTCGGGAGCGCCGACATCACTCATGACGTCAGAGGCGCCATCGTCTGTGCCGTAGAGATCGCTGTGAGCACCGATGCGGCCTTGGAGCGTGCAGCAGCACGTGAAAAAGAGGACTTTCTTTTCTTCGCGATTGTAAAAGAAAAAGTTAAAGGACCAGAGCGTCCCCGGGAGGCTGAAGGGGTCGTCCTCCATGTTTGGAACATACGTGTACACCTCGGCCCCGCGCAAGAGAATCTCAGCGTCGACGGCACTCCAGACTTCCTCGAGAAAACGCGGACTTTGTTTGTCGACGAACTCGCTCAAGTGGCTGTTGACGAGGTTCACCACGCGGCCGAGATTTTCCGCGCGGAATTGGTCCGGTTTAAGCGCGCTAAAGTCGTAGTCGGGGAATGTCGCGTTCATGGTGCAAATGAGGTACGTGAGCAGGCGCCGTGTGTGCGGGTCGCTGAGCTTACCGAGAGCCGTCTCGTCGGCCATGTTGCCGGAGGCCGCAGCGGCGGCCGCCGCATAGCCGTCTGGGTCCATGTCGGACGAAGCCGCCAGCTCCGCCGCGTACTGCTGTTCCAGGACCTTACTTAGCCGCCGGTCCTCCCCAACGGCCTTGCACGAGTACGCCTCGACCCTGCCCTGCAGCTTGCGATCGGCGACGGAACATGATTGCAGGAACGAGGTGACTTGGTTGAGTCGCGCAACATCAAGGAACTTCATGCTCTTGGCAAAACAAATGCGTGCGTCTTTGCGTGCGTGCGTTTGCCTTATCCAAGAGAGACCCGAGAGCGGTTGTTTTGCGTGTGCAACTGCAATGCGCGCGTCGAAATGGCGGTCCACGACGCGCTTCTGGACAACGAGCTTCGCGAAGACAGCCCAGGAAACGAGGGTTTGCCGCAGCCCGGTGGCGGTCGACTCCTCCAAGACTGAGCGGTTCGGTGGCAGCCTTGGAGCCCTCCCACGCCCATACCCCTCCCTCCTGGGCCCGCTCTCCCGCGCGCGTGTGTGTGCTGCGCAGCGCGCCGCACGCACCGGCTGTGCAATCCGTCAAAGAATGTCTCCGCTTTTTCCCCTTGCTCGCGTCCCTGCGCCGGGCCGCGGGCGTTCCGAGCCGCGCCGCGCTGCGAGCCGCCGCCGGGCCGGGTTCCTCGCGAGCCCGCGCCGCCGCTGCCGCCTCTGCCGCCGCCGCGCGCCGCCGCTGCCGCCGTCGCCGTCGCGGTCGCTGCTCTCGCGCTCCCTCGCGAGCAAGCAATCAATCTCCTTTTGGCGCGTGTCTTTTGCGCCTTCTTTCTCTCCCTCTCTCTCTCGCGCGCGGTCTACCGCTGCACGGGCGCAAGGGAGACCTCGGCGCTATAGCCGACTTGCGGCGCCGCATAGCGCACTTGCCGCGCGCCCGGCAAGTGGGAACTGGCCGGCCGCCGCCAGTGCCGGCGCAGCGGCCGGCGGTCAATGAACTTGTCAGTAGTGAAGTGCTACGAGTAAGTACGGCAGTGGCGCAAACGGCGGCGGGAAAGTGGGGGGGGTCCAGGCGCAAGCGCGGAATCGACGATACTTCACTTGCGGCGACGTGTGCGCCACTTGCGCGAAGATTCGAAGCCGAGACGTCTGGATGTGGCTGCATCTAGTATAGGCCGAGGATGCCATTGGCCAAAGCGAACCACGAGAGAGTAAGAGGATAGCCGCCCGTCGTCGTCGCCTACGTACTAACAAAGAAGAGCTAGCAACCAGGGCTACTGGTAGCTGTGGCAAAGGCTACCAGCTGCGAGCAGCTGCAGCCAGCTGCAGCTGTTAGGATCCGCATGGAGGGAGGCTTCACAAGGCTTCGAGTTGTTGTTGATTGATTGATGACAGTGAACCCGGCCATTGGTCTTGGTCTTGCTGACAGCTGATACCTCGCGGCCTCTGAATTCCAACCGTCCATCCTCCTCGCCATGCACGCACGCTCCGCCGCCCCGCTCAACTTCCTCTCCCCTCTTCGATGCCTTTTGTCGTCCGCACAAAAATCGCGGGCTGGGTTGCGAATCGTCGTCTGCAGCTGCAGCAGCAGCTCCAGCCAGCTGCTCTCTGCCGACGATCCCAACCCCCACGTCTAGGTTACTCCTTGGACCAAGATTGATTGGGGGGCACGACCTAGTTTAATGCCCCGGGCAGGACCAAATTCTTCCGGGCGAACGACCAATGTGTCGCGGCTTTGGAACCAAAATATTTTGGTGCAGGGAGGGCGGTTGGGGGGGGGGGGTAGGCTAGGCAGAGTGCAAAAATCAATTTTTTTATTGCGAAAGTGCGCAACCCAAAATAAATTTGCGAAACGCAAATTCATTGAGAGAAAAAAAAAAAAAAAAAAAGGGGGGCGCTTTCATTTTTTTATTTTTTTATTTCGGGTGCCTTTTTTTTTTCGTTTTATTCAAATTCGGGAGGGATCTGAGATGAGTCAACGTCAACGACCAAAGGGATCTTGAGACGAGGTGTTCCAGTCGCCATCATCGTCCTCGATCGCTGCTGTGCGGCGGCGCTTTTGCTTCTTGCCAATGGTGGCGGGCCCGGCGATCTTAGCGATGACTTTGTTCTTGCGAAGAAGTTCAAGCCCATTCGGAATTGAAAAGAGACGCTGATCTTCTTGCAGCTGCTTTGCCCAGTGTCGCATCCACGCATTGCATCGATCGAAAAGAGCGTTGCCATGTCCAGCGGCAGCATGATGTTTATTAGAACCCTTGATGGCGCCGTTGCCGCGACGCAGCAAAACCGTCCAAAGCCACGCCATCTGGAACTTGCTGATGGTGTCGAAAAATGAGTCGCAAGTTGCATGTTTTTCGGCAAAGAATTCTTTAGATTTGGGCGAATGCTCTGGCAGGAAAAGATAACCTGCCAGGGCCATGAGAAGCTCGATCGTTTCGTCGTTGAGAGTCGCTGATCAGAGCGAAACAGGACGAATAAATTTGGCGGTGAGTCAACTGCTTATTCTTGTATTCAAGGTGTTGATTCACTCTCCTGTTTTTCAAACTTACAATTTCTGCTTTGTGTCCAGTCAAAGACGCACTCGCGAGAAAGTCCTGTGCTGCGATTTTTTTGTGCATCGGTAAGACTGTGCACGCAGTAACCGCCCTTTTGCACCGTGGTGACAGGCACAACTCCATCGTTCTCATGGGGCTTCCATCCAGCCCCTTCTTTAGGCAAAAGCTCTTCCTGCACCCCCGCGAACCGAAGAAGGTCAAGGTTGGCGGACTCCAGCTTGCAGAAAGCGCTATGAAGCTGCGGAGCAAGCATACTCACCTTTTTAATGAAGGCGCTCCGCTCCTTGCAAATGAATGTCGCCACAGCTTCGCGACATGTGATGCTTCCCATCAGATACGTCCAAAGCACTTCGTACAAAAGGCGCAAAGTCTCGCACAGAATGCGATCGTCTGCTGGCTCCGATTCTTCTTCCTTCTTTCTCTTCATAAACACCGAGAAGTGTGTTTGGGCGACAGCCTTAGCTTCCTTGAAGGTAAAGTCCCAGAAGGACTCAAGGATCGCTATTTCAGTCGCTATCATGAACATGTGCGTTTCGGACTCGTACATTGTCTTCCACATTTTGGTGTTCGAAAAAAACATACCGCTGCTTTTGATTGACGACAAGCCGCCTAGCTGGGTAAGGACTTTGTAGACGATCATTCTGGCCATCTCCTTCCTCGCCTTGTCACTTGTCTCCACAAGAATCTTGTCGAAACCCTCGGCTTCATCTTCATAGACAGAGATGTCACTCGTTGGTTCGTTAGTATCGACTACCGCGGTCAGAAAGACTTTAGCCTCCTTTAAATCTCGCAACAAGCGTTGCTTGATGAAGGCGCGCTGCTTTGGTTGAGCCGAAGTGACAGCGTCAATGCTGACGCCATTGCTTGTGCTGTCAGGCTGCTTGCGCTTCTTGTTTCGACAACTGTCCGTTTCAGAGCGCCTCTCTCCCTCTTCCTCCTCCTCTCCCGCAAACTCGTCCTCGGAATCCTTCACCTCGTCGAACTCGTCGTATTTGTCCTCGTCGTCGTTTTCCTCATTATCAAGACCACTAGAAGAATCATCAGCGACTTTAAGCCTGGCTTCGGACCTCACAGCTGCAAGATCCTCGTGCGAGGAGTGCTCCGACGCTGTGTCAAAGTCCGCTGGCTTGCCTCTGTTCCGCGGCATGCTTCACGATGGTTCCTTCACTCTCC
>BGKB01000313.1:0-21956 GCA_003116975.1 Aurantiochytrium sp. KH105 | reverse complement strand
TTTTTTGGTTTTCCAAAAAGAACGCAATGGCCTTGTCCGTGTCCATGAGGAGCGGGCGCCAGAACTTGGGCGCGTGGTCCTTGTGATTAGCCCCCCAGCGGTCGAACATGGAGCGGATCTCAAACGTAAAGTAGCGAATGAGGTAAATGACGAGCGCGACCTCGATCCATATATTGCGCATGTCTCGATCTGAGGTGTAGCTCACGAGCTTGCGTGTCTCCCAGCGCTGCCCGGAAAAGATGCCGCCTGCGGCAGTCATTTCCAGAAAGACTCGGCCGTGCGTAAAGAGACCTTCGGACCGCGAATAGAGCGTAAACTCAATCACCGCAAAGCGCGTGTTGAGCGAGACAAAGTTGCATTCATTGAGATCTTGCAAGAGAGCCTCAGCTTCGGTACGGTTCCTTGGCAAGGTGACGCTAAAGCCCCCAGGCCCGTAGAACCCAAAACTCCCAAAGACGGGAAAGGCCGGATTTTCCTCCCATGTCAGCAAGAGGTCTGTTCCATTGCTCAGAGCGCAGGTGAATGGTGTTCGGTCCTCGACTTCGCTGCTCGCAGGCCTGTAGGTCCCACGTGTGTACGGCTGGAAACACGTCTCATCCGTCTGGGCGATGATGGAAGGCGTCGAAGACGAGCACGAGGACGGTCGCGTGCGCAGCTGACGATATCGCGGGCGACCCAAGAGACCCAACTGCCCATTGAGTAGCGCCCCGTTGCTGCCGACATTGCGCGCGATACCTTGGTCGTCCACGTATGCCTGGTCGGACTCCCAAAGCGCCTCGAGGACCACGTTGTTGAGGTACAGACGCCAGTCGTCGAGGTTACCGACTTCGGCGAGGCCCTTGAGGTCGACCTCGTCCCATTCGTCGGCGGCGACGCGATCAATTATGCCCGCCTGCATGGAAAACGCCTCGTAGCTGTTTCGGCCGCTGTACTGAATGGCGAGCATCGTCAGCAGACCGAGAAAAATCATCCACGAGCACAGCGACTGCACCGTCTTGGTCCGCATACCGGTTGCAATCCAGACGGTGCGCACGGCAAACTGGGTGCGTTTGTCCATGAAAATTTCTGAATCGTAGCCGATCTCGTTGGGCCGGTCAAAGATGTCGGTCATTTCGTCCTCGTGCAGATCGAACCAATCGAAACGTGCATTCGTCATAAAGGCCGGGTCGCCCTCGTTGTCCTCGTGGTCGAGGTCGCCACCGGCCTCGAGCAAGAGTTTGATGAGCATGTTCTGGTTATTGATTTCCAGGAACAAATTTTCCAGGTCCTCGAGACGCTCGCTCTGTGCCAGGGAGCGCGCCCCGCTGTCGCGGTATAAGCGATGCTGCGGAGAGTCACGATGACGATCAAAGGTGAAGAGAGGCTCGTTCCTGGACTCTGGAGAGATCTTGCTTGCATTCCTTCCCGCTCGCGCGTGAAGACGGAGCTTTTTGGGTCTCGACACGTCGTTTCGACGCTTGATCACGTCGAGAAAGAGCTGCACGGTCTCGCTTGTGTCTGGATCGCTGCGAAGCTTTTCCTCGTTGGCGGCGATAATTTGTTCCACAACACGATGCAAGTAGCTGTGTCGTGTGAAGGCATAATGCAGGGCTGTGCGGCCATCTTTGTTCTCGGCGCCCACCTCGGCACCTCCCTTGCGAATAAGAATGCTCGTGATATTAATGTGACCGTACGCAGCGGCAATGTGCAGCGTTGTCTCCTTGCCTGTCTTTGTTCGGGCTGCTGCGTTGGCGTTGTAGTTGAGCAGACACTTGACAATCATCACGTGACCGTGCATGGCGGCAAGGTGCAAAGGCGAAAAGCCTTCGTTGTCCTTGAGATTCACAGCAGCCTTGCTTTTACACAAGATGGCAACGACCTCGTCAAGCTCTTTGGGCTGTGCGCACGCCAAGTGAAGGGCGGTTTGCCGCATACTGGTTTCGCGCAGAGCTAGGTCATGCTGGAGGTCGCCAAGGTTGTTTTGCTCAAAGAGTTCCCTTACAGTGGCAGTGTGGCCATTTTTCACCGCCCACATGAGCGCCGTGTAGTCTTTGGGTCCGCCTTTGAGGTTCAAGTTGACACTCTGATACGAGGTCTTCTCTGATTGACGGCCATAAAAGAGCCTGTAGGTGAGCAAGGTACTGATGCAGTTGTCAAAGCCGCGCCTGCACGCAAGGTGAAGCGTGGTGTAACCATCTGCGTCGACAGCATTGGGGTCAAAGAGGGTCAGAAAGTCTTTTTTCTCTTCGTCCATGGGCTGCTCGTCGAGCATGGCTTCAATGTATCGTTTTGCTTCTGCCTCGTTTTGCGCGAGCCGAAGCGCTGCGTGGACGGGAGATCCATCAAAGCTCCTGTCGGGCTCGTTCTGCGCATTCACAATTGCGGCATGCACCGGATGGGAGCTCCACGATAGATTTCTTGGCGCGTGCCACTTGGTCAGCGTCAGAATCATATTTTTATCGAGTTTTTCGGCGGCGCGAGAGAGTTTCGTCTCGGTGCAATCCACAAAATATTGCCACTGGACCTGGAGTTTGACTTGGGCCTCGAGAAGCTCATGCAGAATCTCGACGCTGTCCTTGACGAATGCGAGATGCCAGAGGGAGCCCGTTCCGTCGTGCGTGTGATTGCTCGTGCTGTTAATCTCGTAGAACTGATTGGGGTTCGGATACCGCAGAATCATTTCTTGCACAAAGCGATGCACTTCTTGGGAGCGTACGTTGTCGGGGAGCTCTTGAATGGGCCGAATGGCGTCAATCATGCTTTTAATGATCTCGATCTCGTTTTCATTGCACGCGACCCAGAGTGCCGACTGTCCAATACGATTAATCTTATTCACGTTTGCGCCGTGCTTGACAAGCAGTGAGATGACCTCGAGCAAGAGATCCCAATCGTTTTGGCTATATTGAAAGGTCGGTCTGTCCGTATCCTCGGTCAGGGGGAAAAGGAGGTGCATGAGACAGGTGTTCTCGTCTTCATCGTGCTGATTGGTATCGAGCGTCACATCTTTTCTTTCAAGGATGCGCTTACACTTGTTTAGGTCGTGCGCTTTGCCAGCGTACAAGAGCTCGTGACTCTGCTTAAGGTCCTCCTCGCTGAGGCCATCTCCTGATTGTTTGCGTATGAGCGCGAGGATATGCGAGGTGGGGAGACTCATGTTGGCGCCCCGAAGATCAGGCAAGTCACCACTGACCGCGGTTGTCTTTTTGCGTCGGGCAAAGGGTTTGCTGCGTTCGCGAAAGTCATGCAAGAGCGTCTCAAGTTTCTTTTCTGTGTCGGCGAGTAGTCGAATGGCATCCTGGCGCTCGCGAAGGTCGCTCCCACGTACGCTTTGACTGCTACGTCGGCCAATTTCTGTGCCCACGCATATTGGCTCGCTCGAGCTCTCGGTTCTCGAGTACAGCGTGGTCGCACTACGTGGCGACGGTGGTGGTCGCCCTGCTCCAGTACCCTCCATGGGAACCTAAAAGGATGGGCTGAGAGAAGATGATGAGATATCGAGTGGACAGATGGATGGAATGTAGACGGCCTTCTTCCTCGCGTCTTTCTGTCAGTCTGTTCTGTCAGTCTGTCAGTCTGTCTGTCTGTCTGTCTGTCTGTCTGTCTGTCTGTCTGTCTGTCTGTCTGTCTGTCTGTCTGTCTGTCTGTCTGTCTGTCTGTCTGTCTGTCTGTCTGTCTGTCTGTCTGTCTGTCTGTCTGTCCCCTCTCCTCTTCCCTTCTTGCGCGCACGCGCACGCGCGCGCGCGACCCTCGCGCTGCGTCGGCCCGTGCTGCGCCACGGCCCGGAGTTCTGATTGAATTTTGCTTTTCAATCGGTTACTACGTGTGCGTATTTTTAGCCTCGTCTTGGGCTTGTAGGCTCAGTACGGGATCGGTCTCGTCCTGACCCGGCCCGGTCGCCACGCCCAGCAAGGCAGGGCATACATACGACTATGAGTAGCAGTACTCGTAGTAGTAGACGCTGAGCAGGCCCCAATTTCTGTAACGGCAACGTGTGTGCTTTGTTTGACTGCGCTCCCAACAACAGCATCGATAAAAAAAAAGAAAAAAAAAAAAAAGGAAGGAAAATAGGTTTACAACAACGTCCAAGTCGGTCCCAACTTGATGTGAATGAGAGGTGCGATGGGGCCAGCAGGGGCTCGATACGGCTGACTGGAAAGCGAGAGCGCTCAAAATGTGCAAAAGCATCTTCGCGTCAGAGTTTTCAAGGAGGCGCAAGACTGGCCTTTTGCAGAAACCACGAAGGCAGATCTGAGGCATACACGCCACTGGAGGAGCGCGACGGAGGATGGATGCGATCAAGGCTTTCATCGATGGTGGGTCCGTGGAAGTTGTCTGAGCAAAGCTGCTGAAGAGGAACGAGCATTTGCTGCATCTCCGCGGCACCTTGGATCTCCGTCGTGGCAAAAGCCTGCAGGATACGATTCACATTGAGCGCACGCTCAGCCGTGAACTTTTGCATTTCAAGCGTAACGCTCTGGTGCAGCTGCACAAGCGCATGCTCGGCATCGGAAATGTCGCGCTCAGCTGTGCTTTTGGCGGCGAGAGCAGCGTCGGCGACACCGGGGCTACGGGCCCGCGCAGATTGGTATCGCTTGGTGGCGGACTTGGAAGCCTCGCGCGCGTAGCGCAAGGCCTGTACGCGGGCATCATGGTTATCAATAATGGCACTCATGGCGCCGATTTTGCCAGCCTGGTAGCGAAGCGGGGCGAGCAATCCAAGGGCGGCGCGATCATTGAGATCCTGGACATGATTGGAGGACTGATCAAAGCGCGCAGCCAAGTCCTGAAAGAGAGCCTGGTCCGGTGTGGGTGCTGCCCCAGGGAGATCTGCGCAGGAAGCCTCAACTTGGGCAAGCGAGCCGAAATAGGCACCAATGCGGGCGAGCTCGTAGCCGCCCGCGCGACGTGTACCGACCAGCTTGTCCACGACCTTGACGGCGGCGCGAAGACGTTTGCCGTACTCTGCAAGCTCGGCGCGAAAGGACTCAATGACGTCTGTACGGATACCAAGTCGAGTGAGCTCGCGACGAATGTGAGCATCCTCCATTTGCGGCGCCGCCCCGGGCGAAGCGGCGCCCGTGGCCTCTTCGATGCCCGTCACAATCGAGGACTGCTCCACCTTTTTCACGAGAGAGGAAATCCATGAGCTGGCGGCGGCGGCGGCGGCGCCGGCTACATCTGCAGCGCGCGCAGCGGCCGCGCTAGGAAGCTCGCCGGCGCCGCTGGAGGCACCCTGCGCCACGCCTGCGGCATCGTGGCCTGAGCCCATTCCCGCGCTTGGAATGTCCGCGATATCGAGGTCCTCCTCCCAGGCAAAGTCTGTGTCCGCATGTGCAGAAGAACCATGAAAAGCTCCGCCCTGGCCTGTGTGCGAGAGGCCGCCCATTGGAGCCGCTACGACGTTTGCGGCAGCAAGCGTCCCGGCTGAAGGCAGCGCAGCAGCAGAAGTCCCGGAATGAAGAAGTGGCCGTCGAGCGGCGTCCATCATGAGGCGGTAGACGTCAAAGCCCTGCGATGTTGCGTCGAGCATGGCTTGGACGGCAAAAGACTGGGTGAACTTGGGATGGCGCGTCACTTCGTCCAGGTACTGCTCGAGAGCGAGGCGTCGCGCCTCGACAAATGCCGCCGACATGTTGCCAAACATGCGCGTTTCGGGGAGAGGGGGGACGACGGTGCCTGGATAGCACTCGCGTAATCGTCCATGGAGCCAGCGAAAATCCGAGTAGCGGCGTGTGACGATGGTGTGTTGGCGCTGAAAGTGCGGCAGTGTGGACCGCAGTGAAATGGTATAAATGACATGTTTTTTCATGCCGGTGCCAGCGACGACGGGATCCGTGACGCGCACCTGGCAAGTGGAGGGCGAGAGCGCAGGGCTCACGTCCGTGGTGTAGTCTGGTGCGCTGGGGAAAATGCCAAACTCTGGAAGGCCGAGGTTGAGTTTGTTTTGAAAGAGGAATTCGCGCGAAAGCTCGGGCTCCGTCTCGCTTTGCGCAGCCGTGGAGCGCCCATGCTGCACGAGGCTTACGAACTTGCACGCAAGGAACCACTCGTGGAGATCGAGCTTGGCCTTGGAGGTGCCGCCGCAGGCGAGTCGCCAGATTTCGCCAAGCACCTTGTCGGAGAGCTTTGCTCTTCGCAGAAACGCGGCACCTTCCTTGCCGGCAATGGCGCCGTCTCCGTCTGAGTCGAGGATGGTGAAGAGCTGGCTAAAGAACTGGAACTCGGCCGTCGATAATTTGAGTTTGCCCTCTGCGTATGGGATAACTGTGACCTTGGCCCCCGCTCCGCTCGCCGCTGTTGCCGTCGCCGTCGCCGTCGCCGTCGCCGTCGTTGGTGTCGTCGCCGGGGTAGCCATGGCGAGGGGAATCTTCTTCTTGTCGGCCGACGCACCTTCCCTCTCCTCTTCTCTCCTACTTTTTTGTCCACGCACAGCGCGCGGGCGCCAGCGGCGCTGTGGCGGCCCGTCACGTTCGCCCCGCGTCTCCGGGTTGCGCCGGACTCCGGCGTACGCGCGTGGGTGTTCGCGCTTGCCGGCAAGCACGAACGAAGATGATCTGCTCTGCCTGGTGACTCGGACTCACGCTCAGATCAGAAAGAAAGACTCGGATAAAAGAACAATCCGCCAGCCAACGAGCCAACGAGAACACAGTCTAAAGAACAAGACTCGGAAAGCTAGAGAAGAGCTGAGAACGAAAACTTGAAACTTGCAGCTGCAGAGGCTAACACAAAACAAAAAATTAAAAAAAAATAGGGTCGCCATTGAGAGAACCGCCAGCGGACTCGGAACATGAAAAGAGAGACCACTCTCGCGACGGGCCTCGAAAAAATACTTGAAGAGGAAAATAGCCTTCTACAACCTGGCCGTTTTTTTTTTTTTCACTACATTCGCGTGCGATCCGGAGCAATTTTGGAGTGAGGATCGCGCTCCGAGGTAGAAGGCTGTCTTGTGAATTTGTGAAGAAGTCGAGCGTACGGAACCTCTCCGATTGGGGCATGTGAGCGACCCGCGCGCAGCGCGCTGAGAGAATCAAAGGTGTTGGTGAAGACACTCGTATAGGATGAGCCATGGGTTGGTACTCCTGGTGCCTGGTATGCCTGTTGCTGTCGTTCAAGGAAATTACGCATGGCGGAGCGCAAGCGCACTGCTTCGCTGCCCGACCGTGTAAGCGTAACGTTGAATTGTCGCGCTTTGGGAACGTATTCTTTCCAGAAATTGCTGCGCTGCCCCACCGGGGTAATCTCCTTGATGCGAAACATGATGACGCCCGAGACCCAAATGCAGAGAATGTTGCTAAGTGTGAGCAAGAGGCTGTACAGCGCGCCTCGGGAAAGATCACTGCTTGTGAGCGTGATGTCATCGCCATCAATGGTGACTTGACCACCATTTTGGCCGAGAACGTCGAGGACGAGCATGGCCAGGACGATGCCCGTATTCACGGCTGGTGGAAGAAGCGAGGCGGAAATGGCAACCCCGACGAGGCTAGAAGTGTTATTGCCAAGCACAGACAAGGCTACGCCGACGCCAGAGGGTATGGCGATGGCGACGCCAAGCACGAGTGCGTCGGGTGTGCACCGAGACCACATTTGGTCCGTGGGGAGCTTGTTGGCGTCCATGAGAGGAATGGCCAAAAGGCCACAGAAGAAACCAGTAACAACGCTCAAGCAAAGACCCACCATCTCGCCTACGAGACCACGCTTGATCATGTCTCGATCCAGAACGGTGAGGCCAAAGGTGACGGCGAGAATGGGACCCATGAGCGGGCTGACGAGCATGGACGCAACGATGACCACTGCATTGTTGCTGAGCAAACCCATTGCCGCAAGAACACTGGCCACAAAGACGAGCATAAGAAAGTCAAAGGTGAACTCTGCCGCGCCATTGATGAGCTCCACGACATTGTCAACGGCGATGCGTGCACGGATCGTCTCGCGAAACCCCGCCGTATAGGACTCGAGCGTGAGCGGATCTGCAGGCGCCTTGGGAGCTTCCGTGACATCATGCTCCTCGGTGACTACGTGCTCGTCGTGCTCTGGCTGCTCCTTGAGAGGCGAGAGATCTTCCTGAGCCGTGCCATGGCATTGTGCTAAGCTTTCCACGCGCATGAGAGCAGCATGAGGTTCACTGTCGTCGGAACAAGCCTGCAGAGGTGATGCAGATGGTGACGACGCAAGACCTGCACCTGATACTACAAAGGTTGATGTTGCGGTGGTTGCGGCGCCAGCCAGTGTGGCATCGTCGACATACCCAACCTTGACTGGGAGCGAGCCGATGCGCTCAATCTGGATAGGGCAGACGGTGATGATTCCAATACCCTTGGACTTTGCGCCTACTCCAAACTCTCCAAGCTGGTTGAGCAGAGTTTCGGCAAAAGCAGACTTGCAGCTGAAGATGAAAGTTGTCCAGAGCGCCTTGCCGTTTTTATGAGGAATTTCGGCAATGAAGTTGACCTGAGCACGATGCGCAGCTACATAGTCGCGGACCTGCTTGGCGACCTCTTGTTCTTGCGGTGCAGAAGATGACACGGGCACAGCTGATGAGGAGGGCGATGCGAGCACCAAGGCAGTCGAGGACTCGTCCGTGCGCGTGCTACTCACGAGTGACGTGGCGGCGGAAGTACCCTCGCCCTCGAGTTTACGGCGATAGCGGACGGGAACATCGACAAAGACGCGCACGTTCTGCGCCATACCTCCTGCCTACGTTTTTGCTCGCTCGCACGCACGCGCACACGGACGAACAAATGCACCCGCGAGAAGGATCTCGATTTGCTTTTCTTCCGTTTTGGACGCGCTGAGCACAAGCGCAGACTGCTGGTTTCTTTCTTGTCTCTCTCGTCACCGAATGAAGCGCGTTGGGAACGAATGGGAAGAGGGGTCCGGATCCGATTGTCTAGAGTATGCACCGGATCCGGCTGTCTCCTCGTAGCGTATGGCGGGCTGTCGGCACTACAACTTGACATGAGTCGTGAACGGATCTCTTGGAAGAATCCATGGCATATCTTTTCCTCTCCTTGATCGCGACAGCGACGGATAGGCCCCGCAGCGCAGGACTGCACATGGCGATCGGGCTTGAGCTGGCTGCAGTGGATCGGATCTTGCTCACGAGAAGGGCGTTTCATCTGCCATGGTTACTTGAATCATGAGCAATGCGATAAGAATTCGGAGAGAGAGCGGCCAAAAAAAAAGTAAAAAAAAAACATTCAACACCGGGACTTCGCGTGCAGTCCCCTATCACACTACTAACCCGGCCCTACGTGACTTTTCTGCTCAGTGCGAATGAGATGAGGAGTTGCCCACGTGGTATGATCGAATGTAATGATGAAGTTGTACGGTTTATTTATATAGGTCTAGTTGAGGTTATGTTGAAAAAAAAGAAAGTATACGAGGGCCCCGCACAAAGTTGTGTGGATCGATCTAGGCGCGCATCGAGTGCGTCTTCTTGTGACATACCGAATGACAAGATGGATCTTCATCGGTACGTTCTGCTTGATCATCTCCGTCAGCAGCAAATGAGTCCAAGCACAGAGGCGGAAGCCATTCCATCAAGAAAAAGACCGGACAGCTCTATGAAAACCTATGAAAAGACGCGAACTTTGAGGCGACCACCTCTGCCAGTCAACCGAGGCATGATTTACAATACTTGGTCAAAGCAGGGTTTGACGATTCGGCAGAATTCCCAAAGTGAGAGCGAGATCCTCGATTAAATTCTTTGATCTTTTTTCTATCCAATTCTTTCATTTGATCCTAACCAGCAATCAAACCTTGAGAGCAAGGTTATCAAAAGAATCAGAAGGTGAGATGGCGAATGACAGAAAGGAAAGACTGCTTCAAGAACACTATTCTTCTATTCTCAAAGCTCTGGCATATTCGCAATTGAGGCCGTCGTGACATGGCTCCGTCTGATCCTGCGGCGTCGCTTGATGAAGATAGCAACGCCTGCGATTGCAAGAACTGCAGCTCCGGCGGAGGCGCCAATCACAATGTACAAGGATTGGCTGCTCGATTGTTCCTCCTCTAGAAACGTTAACGCCGACGAGGACGCGCAAGCGTCGTGAGCGACCTGCGTCGCGTCACTTGCGTAGCCAAAATCCTGGCAAATGCTCTCGGTATTGTACGAGGAAAGAGCGCAGTAATTTGTATCTGTCTCATTGAGCGCGCAACCAGTTGCGTTGACCTCAATCGTACCAAAAGTCATGTACGGCGGAATTCGCATACCGTTGCGCACATAGTAGCCCGTGCCGAGATTACCATAGGCTGGCGCCTCTGAAAAGTCGAGGTCGGTCATGACCTGCTGCACGTAGCGAAAGAAGAGCAACTGGCGGTCCTTATCGTAAAAGTAGGTATCACCGTTCCCCTCGCTGACGTCGATGAGCGAAGAAACAGAAGTGAATTCTACTTCGCATGCGTTTGCCCAGCTCGTATTGCACCAAGAAGCGGCGACGTACCGAATGTCAAAGGTTGTCTCTGGCGGGTACGGCATCGCGACAACTACGGTGTCGTCCTCGTCGATTTGCGCATGGCGAAAGGTCAAGGCTGTCGGAGAGCCAGAGTCAAAGAGCAAGAGCCAGCCAAAGCCATTGCTGGCGCCTGTAATGACGGCGTTGGCTCGAATCGGCAATCCGTCCACGGTCGGATCGCCATCAACGCCAAGATGCATGACCGAACCCACGCGCGGGCACGAAATGCGATTACCATTGCCACAGAGTGTGGGAGTCGTCGGGGTAGTGGCAGCTGTGTACTCCTCGTCGAATCTGACGATAAAGTGAGCAATTCCTCGACGCTTGTTTGTAATGGAAGAGTATTGGTCGCAAACGTAATAGTCGCCGTCTTTAAAACAGTTGTCGTCGAGCCGCCACCACTTGATATTCTCGCGCCCGGCACCAATGATACGGGGGCCGATGGAGCCATTGACGGTGCCGTGCACTGACCCATCGGCATCGAGAAAATTGCCAAGGTACCCACTGATGGAAAGGTAGTCTTCGACGGTAGAACGGATGCGCATGGAAAAGTCGTTGTCGCCCTCATACGTGACATTGCGCACGATTTGGATAAACCCTGGAACGTACTGGTCGGAATGCGTAGCGAGACGCCAAATGGGTGAGCTCGACGTCGCGTTTCCGCAATTGCGTACTGTGAGGCCGTCAATGATGTGGTTCTGTGTATTATCGTAGAGCTCGTACATGAGGTGCTTTGCAAACCAGCGTGTTTCGTATCGATGCGTGCC
Organism: Aurantiochytrium sp. KH105; assembly: GCA_003116975.1. Classification (NCBI taxonomy): domain Eukaryota; class Bigyra; order Thraustochytrida; family Thraustochytriidae; genus Aurantiochytrium; species Aurantiochytrium sp. KH105. Next base: position 10,756 of record BGKB01000313.1, on the reverse strand, counting down.
CGTGCCTGGTACTTGGGGAACGAAAGAGCGCGAGCGGCAGACGAATAAGAGGTTGTTGAGAAAGTGTGAGCCAAGAACCGCTACCGGCCGGTAGGTGTCGTGAATTTCGAGAAAGTCGTAGCGACCGCGCGCGCCCCAGTTGTTGATGCCCCAATTGCTCAAAAAGATTTTGGTGTTGGTGAAGAGCATCTCGCACTTGACATACTTTGTTCCATCGAGGCACCTCGTATTACGAGTTTTTGATTCACGACCTGGGTTATAGTAAAGCACATCGGTGTCGTCTTCGTGCGAGAGCCGGCCGCCAACATAGATGCAAGGCGCCGATGACCACCAATATCCTGAGCTGTGGCACGAGTTGCCATCAAACTCGAGGAAGGGACGCTGTTCCGGCTTGGTCCCCGAGGCAAAGACCACATCACGGTAGTTCATGGTGGGTTCAGGCATGCGCACGATCGCAAAACCAGCATAACCTCCAGATGCTGCGTTGCCAAAGATGCGATGGTACGCACGCGTGACGTAAAAGGGGCTGGCTGTAACATCTGCAGGCTGAGTCAAATTTTCGTAGCTTGCAATCGTATCCATGTACTGGTTGCCCGAATATCGCGGGTATTCCATGAAATGCACATGGGCGCCGAGATTGTACGCAATGGTCGAGTTCTCCTCGACGCCGTCCTCGGCAATGTAGTAGCAGTGGCCAATCACGTCAAAGGCGACGTTGTCTTGAAGCAGCGTGTTGTTGGTTCCATGAATGCTCGCGCAGCGGTAAAACGAGTGATAGACGCTTGAGTGCTTGAGGTAGGAACGGTCATCGCCTTCGCCAACGAGGTGAACGTGCCATGGGTACCGGGCAAGGACGTTGGTCTGCCCCATGCGGTACAGCTGGACGCCTTCGAGTTGCACCGTGGCGCCCTCACCAGCAGCCATGACGTGACCGCCGTATCCAGTGAGCCACTTGTTCTCGCAGGGATAGGGTCCAACAGTGCTGTCCTCGCAAACGTCGTCATCAGTGTCGGTAGGTTCAGAGTCTTCGTCGCCTTGGATGACAATGTTACGCGAGAGCAGACCGACTTCACCCTGATATTCGACGCCGCCGAAGTGAGTGTGCTCCAAGGGTGAGGTGAGCGTGATGCGCGCAAATTCCCCACTTCGCTCGACGGCCGCAATGGTTCGTATTTCGTTATGATGCCAGTCGCGCGCATCCTTGATTTCAGTTCCGATAACGACGAGAATCTGACCTGGCTGCCAATTTACTCGATGTTGCAGGTACAGTTGCGTATCGCCTGCCTCTGCCGTGGCGGCAAGGCGGGACCACGTTGGGTGAAAGATGCTTCCGTGGACGCTGATTGTGCCGCCGTTGACCGCAGCAATACCCTTGTAGGCTGGATCTGCGGGCAGCGTGGAGGGCTTTGTGCCGTGGAGTGTGATGTTGATTTGGCTGTGCAAACGGCACGTCTCGGAACCAAGAGTAAGTTTGCCCTGGACCTGGAAACCATGCGCATCAAAGAGAATGTCCTCATCGGCAAAGATGAGCTCAGAAGAGGTAGGAATGGTAATGATGCCGAAAACGACGCCCTCGTCAACAGAGCAGCCCGAGACGAGCACGCGCGTATTTGCCGGCAGCTCCACATCTTCTCCGTCGGAAGGTACGCTCCCCGAGGTCCAGGTCGATGCGTCTTCCCAGGCGACAAGGTCATCGTCGTTGTACGGACAGTCTTGCGCTGCATCGTAGCCATCCGGGAGCTCGTTGGGTGTGATGCGCAGGGTGACGGCCTCGGCAGGCGTGTCGATGAGGCCATCAGTGGTGAAAGCGTTGTCTTCATCTGGATACGTGGGCGCTACGAGCGTGCTTGACGACACGCAGGCTGCTGTTGTCAGCTGCGGCCCAATGGCAAAAATGAGCGAGATAAAGGGCAGAAAGAGTCTCATGGTGCTTGCTTTGATTCGTTGCGGCTTGTTCTGGATTTGCTGCCGAAACGGTCTCCGACGGGCAGCGAGCTGCGAGCTGCGAGCTACTGCTACTTGCATTACAAGACTCGAGCGGGGGAAACGAGGGTCTTGGCTCGCAACGTGTGTTACGAGGCCGCGTGCACCAACGCTTCGTGCACCTACCAATTTGAAGGTACCACGGTAGGCTCTTGGGTCAACCCTCGGCTCAGGCCGAGGCCAAGGCTCGGGCTCCAGATTGTACTACGGAAAGTGATTGGAACCGTTTATCATGACGTTCCGAAATCTTGAAGAAGGAATCACTACCTGCCCGATCTTCCGGACTCACGCTGGAGCTCACGGTTCTACACCGTCGCGTCACTGGTACGCCTGTCAGCACGACCAGCGATCTCGGGTTAGCGACGGAGCGGCGCGGCCCGTGGACCAGCGCGATCACGACCCGCTTGTGCGTTCATGGCAACGGTGACCTCCACGATCCACAGCTCGACAGGGTCCTTCGACTTTGCTCGACTTCGTGCTGCGACTTCGTGCTGCGACTTCGAGCTACGACTTCGTGCTGCGACTTCGTGCTGCGACTTCGCTCGACAGGTGGCGACTTCACGAAAGCTGCGGCCCGCCAGCTTGAAAAGGCTGCGCCCCTGGCGCGGCCCGCGTGGTCGGGACGCAGGAGCGATTCTTGGGCGTGCGCCACGTGTGTGGTGATGTTGTGAGTAACGGACCAGGTTCCACTCATTTCTATGTGCAGGAAATGAGAAGAGCCTTGCAAGGCTCGCAAGTGCTGCATCCCTCGCTCGGCGTTCTTGCCAGCGCCCCGAGACGCACGTCCTGGGGCCGTCGCACCGCCTCCAGCTGCTGCTGCTGCTGCTGCTGCAGCCAAGCAAGCCGTGGTAAGCAAAGGCCAGCCTTTGGCTAAGCAGCGCAGCTAGTAGCTGGTAGATGACATTGGCGGTGTGCCCAGCGCGCCCGCGAAGATGGCAGCGAGACGACGCCTGGCCGACGATCTGGTCCGGCTCATCTTCATGTTGAACAAGCACCAGCAGGCGACGAGCAGCAAAAAGAGCCAGGCAACACCAACGAAGCGTGACGGCTCGCGGCGCGAACTTCTGAGTGCGAGCAAGGATTGAGGGGGGGGGGGGATTGAAGGTAGAAAGTATACGTCTTGCCAGGTCCGGAGAGCCCGTGAACGGGACAGAATCCGCTGTCAGCTGGCTGCTGCTGCTGCATCTGCCATGGCTCGTGTGGCTGTTCGCTGCTGCTCGCGTGAACCGGCCAAGTATACGTGCTCAACGCGAGAATCCAGTAAGAAGGGGAAGAAGAGAATTTATTGACTAGGACTCGCTAGGACCCTAGAAATCGGAAAAAAAAAAAAAATGACCATCATAACTGGACGAGGCAAACTGGAAAAAAAAAAAAGGAAAAAAAAACATTCAACACCGGGGCTTCGCGTGCAGTCCCCTATCACACTACTAACCCGGCCCTACGTGACTTTTCTGCTCAGTGCGAATGAGATGAGGAGTTGCCCACGTGGTATGATCGAATGTGGGATGATTGAGAGTTTTGATCTTATATATTACCAGTCCAGATTTGGCCACTTTCCAAAAAACTATGATCATTGCCAAGCTGTGCGCCACGCAGCGGCGCCGGGCAAGCGCACGAATTCTTATGTAATAGTTGTCAGGAAGCGTCTGGCCTCACGAAAAGATGTAAGTCGAACAAAAGAAGCAAAGCGAAAACTGGTATCTATGTTTTAGGAAAGAGTAAAATTGTCGCCGACAATATCCGGCGTGAGGAGAGGGCGCAGTCTCTGCTGAACGAGGGCACGTATGCCTGCGTCTTCGATCTTTTCCGACATGTAGCGATGAAGATGTTGTGCACAAAGCCGATCCGACGCTTGCTGTACAACAGCAAAATCGCTAAAGAATGAGTCTTCTTCGCCAGCAGGTTTTGACGCGCATGTTGCAACGTGCTGATGACAAGCGTCTGCGTCATTGCCTGTGTCCTGCAGACACCATGCACAAAAGTAGCATGAGCAAGCGCCACATCTAAGAGCACAGCAGCCACCAAGTCAGCAAAGACCGCCGTGATACGTTCAAGACCTCATTTTGAATGGCGCGCGAATGTGGTTCTGCGTCGTCGGGTCCAGCCCGTGTTCGCGGAGCGCTGCGTCAAGCCGGAGCTGAAGCTGACGCTCTTGCTCGGCTGCGGCGTCTCGCTCAAAATGCGTGCGAAAAATATCGAGCAGAACTTCAAAATCCTCGTTTGGAACCGCGGCTGCAACTAACTGTGCGTCCAGGAATGAGGAGTTCGCAGTCTGGCGTGACACAGCACATGCTTCCATCCCGGAGCACCTTGACGTGCGCTCTCGGGGTAAGCCTTGCCGTAGCGCCTTGACGCGCGGAGCGGTGCGGAGACTGATTGAGCCAACATTCAACGAAGACCATGAGCGCAAAGGCGCGAAGATGTGTTTCCGGCCGGGGTGCCGGCGACGNAGCTGACGCTCTTGCTCGGCTGCGGCGTCTCGCTCAAAATGCGTGCGAAAAATATCGAGCAGAACTTCAAAATCCTCGTTTGGAACCGCGGCTGCAACTAACTGTGCGTCCAGGAATGAGGAGTTCGCAGTCTGGCGTGACACAGCACATGCTTCCATCCCGGAGCACCTTGACGTGCGCTCTCGGGGTAAGCCTTGCCGTAGCGCCTTGACGCGCGGAGCGGTGCGGAGACTGATTGAGCCAACATTCAACGAAGACCATGAGCGCAAAGGCGCGAAGATGTGTTTCCGGCCGGGGTGCCGGCGACGCGAGTGAGTCACAAGAGGATTGGTGATCCAGAACGCGAGTGTGTTTGCGAGCTGCTGCTGCTGCTGCTGCTGCTGCTGCTGCGGTTCATGGAGGCCCGTGAGCTGAAAAGGCCATCTTGCGCTGTTCGACGACTCAAATTTGTGAGCCAGCCGCGCTCAATGAGCAACTAGGCCGTGTCGGCCTGGTCGTGGCGGCACGCCCACATGAGCGCGGTCCCTCCCTCGTGGTGCTGCAGGTCAAGCTTTGCGTCGCGTTAGATGAGCCACTGCGCGATGGCGGGCTGGCCCCCGGGGTCTTTGTGAAGAGCGTACATGAGCGGAGTGGCTCCCCGTGTCGTCACCGCCGCGTTGAGCAGGGCAGGTTCGGCGCGCTGCACGCCGGCGAGGTCGCCATTCTTGACGAGGTTGGTGAGTTTGTAATTGCTTGCCAACCTGCGCGCGCGACGCCGCGGCGTGGGCGAGGCGCGCGGGTCTGGCTCGAGGGCGGCAGTCGGCACGGGCAGAAGAGGACGAGGGAGAGCGAGACGGTGTAAAGGTCACGCCGCAGCGCGACAATGGTAGCCCCAAGCGGGCAAGCAAAAAAAGAAAAGAAAAAACAAGGGGTTTTTGGATCGCTGGCCACAGGATCGTGGCAACCGCTGAAGAGCACGACAGGACGAGACGTCGCGGTCCGTTGGGGTTTGGAGAGAACGTTGATGAATACCTTACTAGAGTCGCTCTCGAGATGCTGTTTTGCCCTGTTTAGATAACGGGTTGAAGCGGGCAAAGTGCAGGGCGAGAAGACCATGGCACTTGAGCAGTGCCGGTCAAAGACAACTTCTCGTCCGCTGCTGCGGCTTTTGGCGGGACAGAGCAGTCAATCACGCGCGCGCACATTGGGTACAAGCCCGCTTGAATGATACGTCTGGCGCGCTTTACGAGCAAGCCATGCCTTTCAAGACTGCAAGTACAAAATGGACGCAAGCTCGCGCGTTGAACTTCTCGCCAGAATGCCTTCGAGAAGCTGGCGCGGATGAGGATGCAGTGAGGACTTTTGCTTTGCGAAATTATGCAAAGAGCCCGCAGAGAAAAAGAGCCACAGGGCCACGGTCTTGAATGAGCAGTCACAGCGAAGAGAAGAAAAAGAGGCGAACGAAGCGAGATGCTTTCAAAAACGGGTGGGCGTGGAGGCACCGTTCGTGGAGCCCCTTGTTGTTTGAGAAATCGACGTTGCACCCTCGGGCTCTTTGACATGACGAAGAAGCCGAGTTTCCTGGTAGCAGAGCTGGCAAGATTAAGCTTGGTCAGTCTTTTTGCGCTGCAGGCTCATTCAGGCTTGCACGCAAGCGAAACGCGCTCTGACCGGCAGAGAGACTGTCGTGAGAGTGGTTAATTGCATCCAGTGGAACTGAATCGTAGACATCGAGGACGGCAATGGCCTCTTGACGTGCTCTTTCTCAGCTCACCTTTCATGGCCAAACAAGCACGTGCGTGGGCCAATACTTGACCTCTTTTCCCTTTCCGTGAACGTATACACAGGGTCGCCGGGGTCATCGCGCACGCTCTTCTTGAAACGACCCTCGCCACCGCATCCCTCCTCTTCTCTTCTCTGCCCTTTTCTTGCGCGCGACGCTGGCGTCCAACGACGGAACAGCAAACTTTTGCGTCTGTGTTTCTGCTGGCTGGCTGGCGACCTCGGTCGGGCGGTTGGAAAGCCTGAGCGCAAGCGCACACCCCCAGCACACACCCTTCTGCGCACCCCTGATCCTGCCTTCACGCGCACCCCTCCCAGGAAGCTAGCTGCCCGTACCGGGCGCTGGGGCACTCTAGACAACAGAGTGGCTCTGCCAGGTTTGAGGATCAGCAGCGCGCTGCACGAGCACGAGGACGAGAAAGAGGCGCTGGCATTCGGTTTTGAGGGCCATGTCAGAATCTGACTAATCGATCGAGAAACGCTCGGGCACGATACGCGTTTCGAGAACTGAGCCATGCATAGCAACTTGAAAAAACCAAGTAGGAATGGGGATAACGCACCTTCTGCATGCTACTAGTGAGTGGTGTCAGACTCTTCTCCTTGTGCCATCAAGCGCTTACGAAAGGGATAAAGATGACAAGACTTGCATACAAAGGCCTATCTGTACGCTCACACACAAAGCCCGTCCGAACGTGCGAGCAAGCGATGCAAGAACTCTTTGCTCCAATCCGTCGAAATCATCATCAGAAGGTTGAGCCCACAAAATGGCGAGACTCAGACAAGGCAACAAAATGCGACCCATCAAATCGATTCCATTTAATGCAAGCACATTCTCGGCATCTATTATTCGAACCTAAAATTGTCGCCGACAATATCCGGCGTGAGGAGAGGGCGCAGTCTCTGCTGAACGTGGGCACGCACGTCTGCGTCTTCGATCTTTTCCGCCATGTAGTGACGAAGACGTTGCGCACGAAGCCGAGCCCACGCTTGCTTTACAACAGCAAAATCGCTAAAGAATGGGTCTTCTTCGCCAGCAGGCTTTGACGCGCATGTGGCAACGTGCTCATGACAAGCATCTGCGTCATTGCCTGTGTCCTGCAGACACCATGCACAAAAGTAGCATGAGCAAGCGCCACATTTGAGAGCACAACAGCCATCAAAGTCAGCAAAGACTGTCGAGCAGCGCGGACACGACATGGCAAGGACCTCATCTTGAATGGCGCGAATGTGATTCTGCGTCGTCCGGTCCAATCCATGTTCGCGGAGCGCTGCGTCAACGCGGTCACGAAGCTGACGCTCTTGTTCGGCTGCAGCGTCTCGCTCAAAGTGCGCGCGCACAATGTCGAGTAATGCTGCAAAGTCCTCGTCTGGAACCGCGGATGCAATGGCTCGACCAGAAACAAGGAGTTCACAGTCGGGCGCGACACAGCACATGCTTCCATCCCGTCGTACGTTGACGTGAGCCTGAGCTTGAGTCGCGGCGCGAACCGACTCGCTCAGGCACTCTCTGCATGTGAAGTGGCCGTCGGCGCAAGAGACGCCTCCACTGACTGGATAAACGTCGAGACAAATGACACATGAGGCCTTCTTCATAGGCTCGGCCTGGAAGGCTTCGTGACGCAAGGCCTCAAGCGCAGTGGGTCGCTGTGTTGGATCAGCAGATTGGAGAGACGAAATGAGTGCTTGAATTGCGTCAGACACCTCTGAACCGTCAAAGAGCTCCGCGAGCACCACACCCACAGAAAACATGTCCACGGCAGGCTCGACCTTGTCGACATTTCCGTTGCGGAGTTCTGGCGCCATGTACTTGATGGTGGCCTGCATCGGCTGCGTCATGGTCACATTGTGCGTCTGCACGCCATCAAAGTCGCCCAGCACCGGCGACAGACCCTTTGCGAGAAAGACATTTTCTGGCTTGACATCGCAGTGCACGAAGCCTCGCGAATGCAGATCGTGCAGCCCGCTCAGAAGACCGATAGCGATGCGCAGACGCGTCGCCAAGTCTGCGTGCGAATGATCGCGAATCCACGTGGCGAGGTCGCCACCCGAATAAAACGGCATCAGAATGCAGCCATGATGCGCATCCTGCATGAAGGCGCCCTGAATCTGGACAACGTAGGCCGATTGAATCTGGGCAAGGGCCGCAACTTGATGGTAAAAGCGACTGCTCCACGCCTCGCTGGCGAGATGAAACACCTTGAGCACGAGATCGCGGCCATCGGGGCCACGCACTTTTTGCACAGACTTGCCAGGCTTGGACGCAAGCTCCTTGAGAGTGACAAAGTGCTCGCGACGAGCCGTCGTCCGCCATAAGCCCAGCTTGGACAGCTCCAGCGGTGCCCCGTCGTCGCCCACACCCAGGCGCTTCAGCCACTCTTGGTTCCGGAGCAGCTCAGGGTAGTGCTCTTCTGCGTGACGCAACAAGCGAGCTCGCTTGTTGCGCAGCTCGCTGTCGAGTTTGTCAACACTTCCGGTTTGAGCAAGCTCTTGCTCCAGGTCAGCGATTCTCGCTTGAGCTTCCTCGTCACCACCTCTGGCATCCTCGCGGGCGTCGTCGAGTTCGAAAGCAAGACGCTTGCGCTTTCTCGTCTTGTTTCTGAGGCTCTTGAGAAGAAGCTCTGCCCCCTCGGTGTTTGGCTCGGTAAGTCCAGACGTGAGGCGAGAGAGCAAATGCCCAAGGTCCTTTACGCGCGAGACCACGCTCGAAATCGTACGAGTGTAAAACGTGAACATGCAGGCCAACGCACGTCGCACTTTGTCGAGCGGGGCATCTGCCATGGGATTGCCTTTCGACAAGGCGTTGAGTTCCGCAACAAATGCTTGGTGCACATCCTGAAGTTCCAATACCAACTCCTGGGATCTCTCGGGATAAGTCAGTGTCATGAAGAATGTAGGCTGAATGCCAAGGCGCCTCGTGCTCTCTTCTAGTGCGTTGAGAGCTGCAGTGGTGCGCTCGCGTGCAGCAATCGTATCATGGCGAGCCTCCCACGCCTTGATGGCCTCCATCATGGTTCGAGTCGTCTCCTGTACTTGTCCAAAGGTCACTAGCTCCGCTGCATCGTCGACGTTTGCCGGTTCACCCAGGATGTCTCGCCAGAGCTTGCGACAAGTATCGGCCACATCGTTTGCATCATCTTCAAGCTCATGAAGCTTGATTTGCGAACTCTTTGCGAGAGTCTCTCGAATATACGCGATAAGGTCGCGCCGCATCTGGTTCCGTTCATGGATCTTTTCTGGGTCTGTCTTGACGGCTTCCTGCAGTGTGGCGAGCGCTTGCTCTTTCCCAGATACAGTTGCTTGCTGCGAGTCAAAGTTTGCAACATTGGCAATCGGGTTTTCGCGTGAGAGCTGCTCGGCAAAGAAATCGCGCAGCATTGGATGATGGAGTTCAGCCTTTTCCTCGCTGCGCTTTGCCCGGGCATTGGAAAGCTCCGCGGCAAGAATCTCGAGCTTGCTCGTTTGCCCAGGACCTACAAACACTTGCAGCAATGCACGGCGGTCTTGCAAGCTTGCTATCCCCAGTTTCTCAAGCTGGGCGGAAGTAAGACTGCGAATCTTTTTCAATGTCTGCACGCCCTGCTCGTAAAGCTTGACAACCATCTCTCGCAGTGCGTTGGTTTGCAGCTGCGCTAACGGTAACGAGTGTACAAAAAGAAGGAAGGCAGACAGCTTCATATGTTCCTCGGAAGAAGCATTCCCAATTGCCTTCCTTATTCCAAGAGACTCGCTCGAAAGACCTACGCTGTGCTTGAAAATAAACTTGGCTACCATAAGAGCGATGTTCTTATCCCTGGCTGTGCAGGCGTAGAACAGCGCTGTTTGGCCTAGAGTGTCCCGCGCGTCGATTCGGGCCCCGTTGACGACCAAGTTTTCTGCCTCCGAGATGTCACCGTTCTTGCACGCCTGCATAAGAGGCGTCTGACTCTGTTCGTACAGAGCTCGATTGCGGTCGAGAGCGGCTTTGATAGCAGGATGTCGGCGGCTAATGCTGTATTTTTTTAATGTCAGAAGAAGGAATTTGATGCGGGTTGTGGGTCCTCTTTGGAACTTACTCGAGCGTTTGTAATGTTTTGTTTTCTGCGAGTGCGTTTGCCAGCGCCGTCAAGCCCTCGTGGCCGATATCGTTCTCCCGAAGACTGCGCTCGCCATAGCATGAGACGCCAAGATGAACGAAATCGCGCCAAGGGTTGCATTCCGTCGCATCCCATGTGTGCGTACGTACGTGAGTTGTGGTCAGCTCTTGTTGCTTTTTGAGCTTCTGGCCCCACTTTTACTTTGTCGCAATGACTTACAGTAGCGTCTGCAGCGACTCATTGTTTGCGAGTGCGTTCGCCAGCGCCGTAGTGCCCTCGTGGCCGATGTTGTTGTTAAAAAGACTGCGCTCGTCATAACATGGAGCGCCAGAATGTGCTCGAAATCGCGCCAAGGGTTGCATCCCGTCGCACCCAATGCGTGCGTGCGTACGTGAGCTGTGGTCAGCTCTTGTTGCTTCTTGGGCTTCTGGCTCCACTTTCACTTTGTCGCAATGACTTACTGTAGCGACTGCAGCGACTCGTTCTTTA
>BGKB01000312.1:0-16459 GCA_003116975.1 Aurantiochytrium sp. KH105 | reverse complement strand
CATGAGACGCCAAGATGAACGAAATCGCGCCCAAGGGTTGCATCCCGTCGCATCCCATGTGTGCGTACGTATGTGAGTTGTGGTCAGCTCTTGTTGCTTTCTTCTTGGGCTTCTGGCCCCACTTTCACTTTGTCGCAATGACTTACTGTACCGTCTGCAGCGACTCATTGCTCGCGAGTGCGTTCGCCAGCGCCGTAGCGCCCTCTGCGCCGATATTGTTTCTCTGAAGACTGCGCTCGTCATAACATGAGACGCCAAGATGAACGAAATCGCGCCCAAGGGTTGCATCCCGTCGCATCCCATGTGTGCGTACGTATGTGAGTCGTGGTCAGCTTTTGTTGCTTTCTTCTTGGGCTTCTGGCCTCACTTTCACATTGTCGCAATGACTTACTCTAGCGTCTGCAGCGACTCATTGTTCGCGAGTGAGTTTGCCAGCACCGTAGCGCCCTCATCGCCGATATTGTTCTCATCAAAACTGCGCCCGTCATAACATGAGACGCCAAGATGAACGAAATCGCGTCAGGGTTTGCATTCCGTCGCATCCCATATGTCCGTGCGTACGTGAGTTGTGGTCAGCTCTTGTTGCTTTCCTCTTGGGCTTCTGGCCCCACTTTCACTTTCTCGCAATGACTTACGATAGCGTCTGCAGCGACTCATTGTTTGCGAGTGCGTTCGCCAGCGCAGCGGCGCCCTCTGCGCCGATATTGTTGCTCGAAAGACTGTGCTCGTCATAACATGAGACGCCAAGATGAACGAAATCGCGCCCAAGGGTTGCATTCCGCCGCATCCCACGCGTGCGTGTGTACGTGAGTTGGGGTCAGCTCTTGTTGCTTCTTGGGCTTCTGGCCCCACTTTCACTTTGTCGCGATGACTTACTTCAGCGTCTGCAGCGACTCGTTGCTCGCGAGTGCGTTCGCCAGCGCCGTAGCGCCCTCGTGGCCGATATTGTTGCCGCGAAGACTGCGCTCGTCATAACATGAGACGCCAAGATGAACGAAATCGCGCCCAAGGGTTGCATTCCGCCGCATCCCACGCGTGCGTGTGTACGTGAGTTGGGGTCAGCTTTTGCTGTTTCTTGGGCTTCTGGCCCCACTTTCACTTTGTCGCGATGACTTACTTCAGCGTCTGCAGCGACTCGTTGCTCGCGAGTGCGTTCGCCAGCGCCGTAGCGCCCTCGTGGCCGATATTGTTGTACCGAAGACTGCGCTCGTCATAACATGAGACGCCAAGATGAACGAAATCGCGCACAAGGGTTGCATTCCGCCGCATCCCACGCGTGCGTGCATGCGTGCGTGAGTTGTGGTCAGCTCTTATTGCTTTCTTCTTGGGCTTCTGGTCTAACTTTCACTTTGCCGCAATGACTTACCTTAGCGACTGCAGCGACTCATTGCTCGCGAGTGCGTTCGCCAGCGCAGCGGCGCCCTCTGCGCCGATATTGTTGCTCTCAAGACTGCGCTCGTCATGACATGAGACGCCAAGATGAACGAAATCGCGCCAAGGATTGCGTTCCGTGCGTGGGTGTGCGTATGTGAGCTGTGGTCAGCTTTTGTTGCTTTCTTCTTGGGCTTCTGGCACCACTTTCACTTTGTCGCAACGACTTACTTTAGCGTCTGCAGCGACTCATTGCTCGCGAGTGCGTTCGCCAGCGCAGCGGCGCCCTCTGCGCCGATATTGTTGCTCTCAAGACTGCGCTCGTCATGACATGAGACGCCAAGATGAACGAAATCGCGTCAAGGGTTGCAATCCGTCGCGTCCCATGCGTGCGTGCGTACGTGAGTTGTGGTCAGCTCTTGTTGCTTTCTTCTTGGGCTTCTCGCCTCACTTTCACTTTGTCGCAATGACTTACAATAGCGACTGCAGCGACTCATTGCTCGCGAGTGCGTTTGCCAGCGCAGCGGCGCCCTTTGCGCCGATATTGTTGTACCCAAGACTGCGCTCGCCATAATACGAGACGCCAAGATGAAGGACATCGCGCCCAAGGATTGCATTCCGTCGCATCCCATGTGTGCGTGCGTACGTGACTTGTGGTCAGCTCTTGTTTTGGGATGTCTCAAAATTTGTCATATACGTACTCGATTTCTGTCGCGCCGTTTTCGATCGCCTCGACTGCTTCTTGGAGTGCACCATCGCCAAAAAATCTCATCGTTTCGACCTCGTTGCACCTTGTAGCTTCTTACGCGGCCTCCTCACGAAGAGCACAACTTCAAATCAATGCTCTGCAGGGACCAGTATACGCTTGCAGCTGATACAACGTCGACACGTCTTTCTCCAAGATGACGTCGTGAATCTGGCGGCGAGAGAGAGCACGTTGTTAAGCGACGAGCGAAACGAGCCGAGACCGCAGCGTCGTGGCAGCCAGAGAAGCTTGGCGCCACGTGCACGAGGGCAGGACGGATGCGTTGATCGTTTAGCGCGGCTTCTCTACCAGCGTCTCGCGCTTGGTGTCGTCGCCGCAAACGCGCAGCAGCCGGACAGGCAGATGTGACGAAGACACCGTCCGTCCGTTCGGCTGCTCAGCACGCCGCGCGGGTCGAGAGCAGGCAAGAAGGGCGCGCAGCGAAGTGAGCGCGGGAGGGGGCGCCACACGCACGTACGAGCACGAACGAGCGCGCGCGCGCTTGCCTCGAGCCGAGACCGCCAACGTGATCGATCGTGCTCTGCACCTGCTCGCATCGCGCTCTCGCGAGGATCGGCCGGGAAAACCTTCCTTCTCGGGGAAATAACCCCGGGCCTATTGCCTCCTGCGTAGACCCAAGTTTCTCCGTAGTCACCGTAAATTCTCCGAAGCACGTGCGGCGTGTCTGCGAAGAAGCAGGCCAGGCCAGGAGCGCAAGGCCGTCGCGTTCCGGTAGGGAGGGCTGGCAGGCGCGGCGCTGCGCTGCGCTGCTGGCGCCGACGCGCGCATGGAGTGTTCCGCTGCTGCTGCGCCACGAAGAGACCTCGCGTCGGCCCGCTGCACTGCGAGCTTTCTTGCCTCGGTGACCGATCGATCCAGCGAGCCGGCGGCCGGGTTCTCCTTTTTGGGCGCACACACCTTCTTTCTGGAAATCGAGGCGGCAGCGCGCGGAAGGAAAGGGGTGAAGAGGAGGAGAGAAGGGATGTCCGAAGCTGCGGCACGCGCCGCGAGGGCCGCCTCGAGGATGCTGCTGCAGCTGCTGCTAGGGTCCGCATCGCGCGCTGCGCCAAAGCGGGGGCTGACAGCTGGCTGGCAGGCTGGCTCGGAGGCCAGGGCGCGATAGGAAGACGCGCTGCCCCTGGTGGCTGCCGAGAAGATGTGAGCTCGCGCGGGGAGAGAAAAAAAAAAAAGGTGGTCGTGCAAAGGCAACTTGCATGGTCGCCAAAGAGCTCGACAGACGAGTGGAGATCTTCATCATCTTCTTATTCTTACTCTCGGCGAAGTGTCGCTCGGACGGTGGTTAGTGCCATACGGCGGTATTAGAAGACGTTTGGCGAGAGACTGGGGCGAGACCAGCTGTGAGTTGGTTGAGCGCAAGCATTTTGTTTCCTCCTTCAATGGGATAAAAGGCATGACAGTGATAAGCAAATCTTTTCGAGCAGTGACAAACATTCGCCCTTGATTCTTCTTCTCTTGGGCCAAATAGGCCTGGCCAGACTGCCTCGAGCGCCACGCGTCTGGCTTTGGCGTCGGTGCCCAACTTGCCGCGCTGCAGCTGCAAGCTCGTCGATGTGCCAAGATCTACAAGAGCCAAGTGTTTTATCCGCGCGCTACAAAGTGAATCATTGGCCCGTGCAAATGAACAAACAGCCAGGCGCAATCGGCAAAGGCTTGGCAAATTGTCTAATCGCCGCCGCCGACGCAGATAATGATGCCCGGAATCGCGGAGACGCTAGGGGCGCGCCCAGGCAGCGCGCGGGCCCTGACAGAGGGCGTTGAGGGCCCGATGGGTTCAGGCGGACGCGCGCTCGTGGCAGGTCTCGCCGCAGCGCCTTGCCGCATGGAGCGGCTTGGAGGTGGATGGATTGAGCCAACGACGATGTGCCCAACGACGAGCGAAGGAGCGAAGGCGGCGACTGCAGGCGCGGGCGCCGGCGACGTGAGCGAGAGAGCCAGCAGAGAAGCGGGGGCGTGAGTATGCTGAGCTGCAGTGGAGACAAGTAAGAAAGACCGCCTCGCGCTACCCGAAGAATCGACCTGGTGTGCACTAGCAAGCAAGGCGAAAAACAGGCCACCGCAGCGTCTTGGGCCTCGGCGAGCAATTCTGGTCAGGGCAAGGGCGCTTCAAACATTCTCGCAACATTTTCTAGTCGAACCTAAATTTTTAGGCGACAACGTCCGGCGCAAGGAATGGACGTAGCTTGGCCTGGACGATGGCACGTATCCCTGCATCCTGAATACGATTTGCCATGTACTCACGGAGACGCTGTGCTCGAAGTCGAGCCCATGCTTGCTGCACGACAGCGAAATCGCTAGAGAACGGGTCCTTTTCTCCACCAGATTTTGGTGCGCATCTCGCCACGTGCTGATGACAAGCCTGTGAGTTATTGCCTTTATCCTGGAGACACCATGCGCAGAAACGACACGGGCAAACGCCGCATGACAGAGCACAGCAGCCGTTAAAGTCGGCAAAGGCTGTCGAGCAGCGCGGGCATGACATGACGAGGACTGAATCTCGAATTGTGTGAAGGTGATTCTGCGTCGTCGGATCCAGCCTATGTTCACGCAGGGCTGCATCGTGACGAAGCTAGAGCTGGCGCTCCTGCTCGGCTGCGGCGTCTCGCTCAAAATGCTTGCGCACGATGTTGAGTCAATTCGCAAAGTCTTCTGGGACAGCAGTTACTATGGCATGTCCTCTGATGTGGAGTTCGCAGTCTGACGCGACACAACACATGCTGCCATCGCGCAAGAAGTCCACGTGAGCATCAGGCTGAGTCGCGGCACGAACTAAGTGACCCAAGCACTCTTTGCACGTAAAGTGACCGTCAGCGCAAGAGACGCCCTCATCGGCGGGATAAATGTCGAGGCAAATGGCACACGAGGCTTCTTTCACAGGCTCGACCTGAAAAGTTCTCGTGCTGCAAGGCCTCGAGTGCAGTAGGCCGCTGACTTGAATCTTCAGACCGCAGAAACAATATTAGTGATTTGGTTGCTTCTGAAATCTTTAAGTTCTCGAAGAGCTCTGCGAGAACCACGCCCACAGAGAACATGTCCACGGCAGACTCAACTTTGTCAACAACTTCGTCGCGCAGCAGCTCGGGCGCCATGTATTGCTTGATTGATTGCAAAGGCTGCGTCATGGTCACGTCGTGCATTTGGGCGCCGTCAAAGTCCCCTAGCACTGGTGAAAGACTTGGCGCGAGGAAGATATTCTTTGGCTTGATGTCGCAATGCACGAAACCTCGCGAGTGCAAATCGTGTAAACCATACAAAAGACCGATGGCGATGCCCCTGCGCGTCGCCAAGTCTGCAAACGGGTTGTCTCGAATCCAGGCATCAAGGTCGCCACCCTTGTAAAAGGGCAGCCCTGATGCGCGTCCTGCATGAAGGCGCTCTGAATACGCACAATACAGGCTGATTCTATATGAGCAAGCACTGTCACTTGACGGTAAAAGCGACTGCTCCACTCTTCGTTGGCGAGATGAAAGGATTTGAGCACAAACTCATGGCCATTTAGATCGCGTAGAAGTAGGACAATTTTGCCAGAATTGGATGAAAGCTGCGCGACAGTCTCAAAATCTCCACGCGTTGCGTTCGTCAGCCAGAGACCCAACGTGGACAGCTCGTGGGGTATGCTATTTTTGTATGCGCAAGCTCTTGAGCCAATCTTGGTTTTGTATCAATTCAGAAAAATGTTCTTCCGCATGCTTCAAGACCCGTGCGCGCTCTTTGCGCAGCTCGCTGTCGAGCTTGTAAACACTCCCGATCTGAGCAAGCTCATGCTCGAGGCCAGGAATCCGAGCTCGAGCTTCTGTATCTCCGTCATTGGCATCCTCGCGGGCGTAGCGAAGATCATGTTCAAGCCGTTCACGCTTCCGCTTCGTTTTGTGCATGCTTTGCATGATCGCTTCTACGCCCGTCGTGCACGGCTCACACAGTCCGGGAACGTGCTGAGACAGCACCTCGGTGAGCTCTTTGACGCTCTGTTGGAAAAAATGAAATGACGAAAAAATAAGAAAATGAGGTGTGGCTTTGTGGCAGGATATCGAGCGAGCGAGGAATGGCAGAGGCAACGCAAAGGCAGGTATGGCCAACGAAATACTGAGGCAAGAGCTGAGCGTGGTTGCTTTTGCTGTCTATGACCACGTGCGACAGTGAAGGATGGTTCAACTTGACCAAAAAAGACGAAATCATAATGGGAGCGAGTGTTTATGGCAGGCGTTTGCTACGTCAGGGCCACGAAAAAAGTACGCGCGTGGCAGGACGAGGCGGCGCAGGGTAGGAGCTAGTGCCGAGGCAAGCGCTGACCTCGTCGACACAGTCGTTGTCTCTGCAGTGGATGCGAAAAGCGGCTCGTTATCGAGGGCTAAAAAAATGGCAAGCTGGCTGGGCTTGTTCGCCGCAGATCTCGCTGGGAAGGCTGCAGATCGTCCGCGCAGGCTGTGTACAGGCTTTAGCAAGATGTTGCGGCGTCATGTAAGCATTTTCGCATGGATCAGAGGCCTTGACGGTGGTCCATGAGGCGTTTATTTCACCGAAGAGGAGGTGAGCACGGGCGAGCGAAGCAGCTACACAAGCTGCAGACCCGGCGAGACGTGCTCGCCAAGCGGATAGGCACGAATGAGCGCAAGGCAATATGAAGAGTCGTTTCTAAGATCGCTGACGCAGATTACAGGTGTGTTTGGTGAGGAAGTGAGCCAAGAGTGCATTGTACGTGCAAAGTATTGGCTTGGAGACTGGTCTTACGGATAGAAAAAGGTGCCGCATCGTCAGTGAGTGGTTAACTTTGCGTGAGCAAGCATGTTCGAGAGTTGGGCTACGGATTAGAGAAATACCAGCCGCGTTCGAGGTGCAAGAAGGTGAGCAAGGTAAAAGAGGACCATATGGGAAAGCGTTGGCAGCGCACGCGAGAGCACGCAAAATGCAGTGCGATCATTGTCGCAGAGCTTGAGAAAGGCTGGCAGGCATGTGTCAGATCCACGGGAGCAGTTTTGGCAGCGTGCTGCTTGTGCAAGTCAAGGCTAGCGCCGTGAACGAGATGTTGCTTGGCTAAGTAGATGTGCTTTGGTCCGGCCTCAGCCTGCCGGCCCTGACGGATGATCTGCAAACGAGCTTGCCAAGACTGGTCCAAGTGACTAGCTTGGCTCTACGATCTTTGTTTGGATTGAGCGACTGTTGTTGGAAAGAAAAGCATGATAGTGCATTTAACCCTTTCATTTCTTGTTATTGAGCCGAAATGTTTGTTGGTTGACACGTTGCCTGCAGAAGAGATGAGCAGCGTCGTAGGACAAAGCGACGCGTGCGATGCATAGGTCTTGCACGGAGAGGTGGCGTGGCTCGATTTCGTCGGCGTGGGCGGAGAGCTCATGCAGGCAGCGCTGTGTGAAAAAAAAAACACACTCACAAAAACACGAAAATGAGGTGTGGCTTTGTGGCGCGAGATCGAGCGAGCGAGGAATGGCAGAGGCAAGGCAGAGGCAGGGATGGCTAGCGTAGGACTGGCGCAAGAGCTGAGCGTGATTGCTTTTGCTGTCGGCGGCCACGTGCAGCAGTGAAGTCTGGCTGAACTTGGTCAAAAACCACGAACAGATAAGGAGAGAATATGGGAGCGAGTGTATGGCAGACGTTTGCAAGGTCACAACCATGAAAAAAGTACGCGCGTGGCAGGGCGAGGCGGTGCAGAGTAGGAGGTAGTGTTAAGGCAAGCAGTGGGCTCGTCGACAGAGTCATCGTCTCTGTATTGGATGCGAAAAAGGCTCCTATTTGTTGAGAGCCCAAAAGGAGTCAAGCTGGCTGGGCTTGTACACAGCAGATCTCGCTGGGAAGGCTGCAGATCGTCCGCACATGCTGTTTGCAGGCTTTAGCAAGATGTTGCGGCGTCATGTAAGCATTTTCGCATGGATGAAGGGCCTTGGCGGTGGTCCATGAGGTTTTTGTTTCACAGAAGAGGAGATGGATGCGGGTTCGCGACGCCGCCACGCAAGCTGCAGACCCGGCGAGACGAGTTTGCCAAGCGGATTGGCATAAATGGTGATAGACATTGTATGCGATCGTTTGCAGGATGGTTGACGCCTGTTGCAGTCGTGGTTGTCAAGCAAGAGAGCCTAACGTGCATTGTACGTGCAAGTATTGGCCTGGAGACCAGTCTCACGGATGGAAAAAGGTGCCGCATTGTCAGTGAGTGGTCACATTTGTGTGAGCAAGCTTGCTTGAGAGCTAGGCTACGTATAAGCTAGATATCAGCTGTGTTCGAGGTGCAAGAAGGCGAGGAAGGTAAAAACGAACAATATGGGACAACGTTGGCAACGCACACGAGAGCATGCAGCTGCGGTGCGATCATAGTCGCAGAGCTTGGGGAAGACTGGCAGGCATGTGTCAGATCCGCGAGAGCAGTCTCGGCAGCGCGCGGCTTGTGTAAGTCAAAGGTAACGTTGCGAGTGAGGTGTTGCTTGGCTACGTTGATGTGCTTTGGCCCGGCCTCAGCCTGCCGACACTGACGGATGAACTGCAAATGAGCTTGAAAAGGCTGATCTGGATCTGCCGCTTGGCTCTACGGTATTTGTTTGGATAAAGTGACTGTTGTTGGAGAGAAAAGCATGCTAGTGCGTTTTTCTCTCTTTCCCTTTTTATTATTGAGCCGAGCTCTTTGTTGATTTCGTTGTCAGCAAAAGAGATGAGCAGCGTCGTAAGACGAGGCGACGCGCGCGATGCATAGGTCTTGCACAAAGAGGTGACGTGGCTTGATTTGGTCGGCGTGGGCAAAGAGCTCGTTCAGGCAGCGCTGTTGTGAAAGAAAGAAAGAAAAAGACGACACAGAAAATAGAAGGAAATGAGGTCTGGCTTTGTGGCAACAGACCGAGCAAGCGAGAAATGGCAGAGGCGAATCAAAGGCAGTGGAAGGCAGCGCAGGGCTAGTGCAAGAGCTGAGCGTGACTGGTTTTGCTGTCAATGATCACGTGCAGCAGTAAAGGATAGTTGAAGTTAGCAAATTGAGGCGAGCAAATAAAGAGAGAAAATCTGAGCAAGTGTTCGTGCCAGGCGTTTGCTACTGAAAGACCATGAAAAATACGCGCATCGTAGGACGAGACGACGCAGCGTCCGAGCTAGAGCTGAGGCAGGCGCCAAGCTCGTCGGCATAGTCATCGTTTCAGCAGTGGATGTTGAACGCGGCTGCTTGTTGAGGCCAATGAAGAAGGCAAGCTGGCTGGGCTCGTTCGCCGCAGATCTCGCTGGAAAGACTTTCGATCGTGCGTGTACGCTGTGTGTAGGCTCTAGCAAGATGTTGTGATGTCATGTAAACATTTTCGCATGGATCAAGGGCCTTGACGGTGGTTTTTATGACGTTTGTTCACGAGAAGATGAGGTGCGTACGATTGAGCGAAGCAGCTACGCAAGCTGCAGACCCGGCGAGGCGTGCTCGGCGAGCTAACTGGCATGTATTGGTGCTAGTTAATATCTTTGTTCGTTTGCAAGATGGTTGACTCATGTTGCAGGTGTGCTTGTCGAGCAAGAGAGCCCAACGTGCATTGTAGGTGCAAAGTATTGGCTTGCAGCTGACTGCACGGACAGAAAAAGGTGCCGCATCGCCAGCGAATGTCAGAACTTGCGTGGACAGGCCTGTGTGAGAGCTGAGCTGCGGATCAGAGAAATGCCAGCTGCCTTTGCGGTGCAAGAAGGCGAGCAAAGTGAAGGTGAATAACATGGGGCAGCGTTGGCAACTCACGCCAGAGCAAGCAAATGCAGTGCGATCATGGTCGCAGAGCTTTGGCAAGACTGGAAAGCATATGGCAGAAGCGCGAGAGTTGTTTTGGCAGCGTGCTGCTTGTGTAAGTCAAGGCTAGCGTTGCGAACGAGATGTTGCTTGGCTAGCTTGGTTTGCTTTGGTCGGCTCGGGGCTTGAGAGCGATGGTCAATGATCTGCAAACGAGCTTGCCAGGACTGATCCAAGTGCATAGGCTGGCGCCATGGCTTTTGTTTGGATCAGGCGACTGTTGTTGAAGAGAAAAGCACGCAAGTGCGTTTCTCTCTCTTTTTTTTTTTAAATTGAGCCGAGCTCTTTGTTGGTTTCGTGGCCTGCAGAAGAGATGAGCAGCGTCGTAAGACAGAGCGAGGCGCGCGCTGCGTAGGTCTTGCGCAGAGAGGTGGTGTGGCTCAATTTTGTCGGCGTGGGCGGAGAGCTCGTGCAGGCAGCGCTGTTGTGGCAAAGAAAGAGCGACACAAATACAAGAATATGAGGTGTGGCTTCGTGGCACCAGACCGAGCGAGCGAGGAACGGAAGAGGCAGCGCAGAGGCAGCAAAAGGCAGCGCAGGTCTAGTGCAAGAGCTGAGTGTGGTTGCTTTTGCTGTCGGTGACCATGTGCAGCAGTGAAGGATAGTTGAAGTTAGCAAAACAAGGCGAGCAAATAAAGAGAGAAAATGTGAGAGAGTGTATGTGGCAAAGTTTGGCTACTGCAAGACCATGAAAAAGTACGCGCATGGCAGGACGAGGCGGCGCAGAGTAGAAGCCAGTACTGAGGCAGGCAATAAGCTCATCGGCACAGTCATGGTCTCTCTAGTGGATGCGAAAAGAGGCTGCTTGTTGAGGCAAAAAAGAAGAAGAAGAGTTGGTCGGGCTTGTCCGCCGCCGCTCTCGATGAAAATGCTGTAGATCGTCCGCGCACGCTCCTGTGTAGGCTCTGGCAAGATTTCATGGCATCATGTAAGCATTTTCGCATGGATCAAGGGCCTTGACGGTGGTTTTCATGGCGTTTGTTCACGAGAAGATCAGGTGCGTACCAGTGAGCGAAGCAGCTACGCAAGCTGCAGACCCGGCGAGGCGTGCTCGACGAGCTAACTGGTATGCATGGGTGATGGTGAATATCTCTGTTCGTTTGCAAGATGGCTGACGCATGTTGCAGCGTGTCGTTGGCGAGGAAGAGAGCCTAGAGTGCGCGGTATGTGCAAAGTATTGGCTTGCAGACTGACTGCACGGATAGAAAATGGCGTCGCATGCCCAGCGAAGGGTTGGTTTGCGCGGGCAAGCCTAGTCAAAGCCTGGGCTGGGGATCAGTGGAACATCAGCTGCGCTCGAGGTGAAAGAAGGCGAGCAAGATAAAGGTGAAGAATATGGGGCAGCGTTGACAACGCACGTCAGAGCACGCAAATGCAGTGCGATCATGGTCGCAGAGCTTGCGAAGGACTGGCAGGAATGTGATAAAACCGCGAGAGCAGTATCGGCAGCGTCCTGCTTGTGTAAGTCAAGGCTAGCGTTGCGAACGAGGTGTTGCTTGGCCATGCAGATGTGCTATGGCCTGTGTTGCGCACCAAGCTCTTCCCGTGGTGGGGGCGCCGCGCGGTCATGACCCCCGGCGTGACCTTCCTGCGCGTCGCCAAATGCCTCGTCAACTTCGAACAACAACGTTGTTGGGTCGAGCGCTCCGCGCTCGGCCGCTTTTTTTGTTTTTATCTTTTAGTTGGTATAATAGGGGTATGTTGCTCGGGGCTGCCGGGCCCCTATCCCTTGTCTTGGGTTGCCTCGATCGGGTGGTCCTCGATCCCAATCTGCTTGTATAAATCTTGTAGAACCAGGCAGAACCAAGCCTGTAACAATGTAGCAAATATCCTCTGTGTGTACTGTCGGTACAGTGTGCCACAACTGCTCAGGGCTTGGGAGGGGTGGCGGATGATCTGCAAATGAGCTTGCAAAGGCTGATTTAGCTGTATAGGTTGGTCCCATGGCTTTTGTCTGGATTGAGCGACTTTTGTTGTAGAGAAAAGCATGCTAGTGCGGTTGTCTCTTTCTTTTTTATTATTAGAGCCGAGCTCTTTGTTGGTTTCGTTGCCTGCAGAAGAGATGAGCAGCGCCATACGACAGAGCGAGGCGCGCGCTGCGTAGGTCTTGCGCAGAGAAGTGGTGTGGCTCAGTTTTGTCGGCGTGGGCGGAGAGCTCGTGCAGGCAGCGCTGTTGTGAAAGTAAGATCCACACAAATTCAAGAAGAAAATGATGTGTGACTTTGTGGCCCCAGACCGAGCGAGCGATAGATGGCAGAGGTGAAACAAAGGCAGCGATAGGCAGCGCAGATCTAGCGCAAGAGCTGAGTGTGGTTGGTATCGCTGTCGACGACCACGTGCGGCAGTGAAGGATGGTTAAAATCAACAAAAAAGAGGCGAACAAATAAGGAGAGAATATGGGAGCGAGTGTATATGGCAAGCCTTGGCTGCGGGGCGAGTGAGCAAAAGATACGCGCATGACAGAGTGAGATGGCGCAAGATAGAAGATAGTGCTGAGGCAGGCGCCAAGCTCGTCGTCACAATCATCGTCTCTGCAGTGGATGCGAAAAGCTGCCTTATTGAAAGCCAGAAAGGAAGGCAAGCTGGCCGGGCTTGTCCGCCGCAGATCTCGATGGGAAGGCTGTAGATCGTCCGCGCGCGCTGTGTGCAGGCTCTAGCAAGATATTGCGGCGTCATGTGAGCATTTCCACATGGATCGAGGGTTCAGCGGTGGTCTGTGAGGCGACTGTGCGCGAGAAGATATGGTGCATACAGGTGCTTGAAGCGGCTATGCAAGCCCCGGACACGACAAGACAAGCTCGCTGAGCTGTCTGGCATGTATGGGTGCTGATCAGCACATGTGTTTGTTGGAAAATGATTGTCGCATGTTGCAGGCGTGCTTGGTGAGAAAGAGAGCCTGGAGTGCGTGGTATGTGCTAGGTATTGGCTTGCAGACTGACTGCACGGACAGAAAAAGGCATCGCATGGCCAGCGAACAGACAAACTTGCGTGAGCAAGCTTGTTTGAGGAACAGGCTTTGAGTCATTAGAAAATGTGCTGCGTTCGAGATACAAGAAGGCGAGCAAGGTAAAAGTGAACAATATGGGGCAGCGTTGGCAACGTACGTCAGAGCACGCAAATGAAGCGCGATCCTGATCGCAGAGCTTGTGAAAGACTGGCAGGCATGTGGCAGATCCGCGAGAGCAGTTCTGGCAGCGTGCTGCTTGTGTAAGTCAAGGCAAGCGTCGCGAACGAGGTGTTGCTTGGTCATGCAGATGTGCTTTGGTCCGCTCGCGGCTTGAGAGGGATGGCGGATGAACTGCAAATGAGCTTGAAAAGGCTGATCCAAGTGCATAGGTTGGCTGTATGGCTTTTGATTGGATGGAGCGACTTTTGTTGAAGAGTAAAGCATGCTAGTGCGTTTGTCTCTTGCTTTTTTGTTATTAAAGCTGAGCTCTTTGTTGTGTTTCGCTGCCTGCAGAAGAAATGAGCAGCGTCATAAGACAGAGCGACGCGCATGATGCATGAGTTTTTTGCAGAGAAGTCGCAGGGCTAGTTTTCGTCGGCGTGAGCGGCGAGCTCGTGCAGGCAGCGCTATTGTGAAAGAAAGAACGATTCAAATGCAAGAAGAAAATGAGGCGTGGCTTTGTGGCCCGAGATCGAGCGAGCGAGAGATGGCAGAGGCGGAAAAAGGGCGGGGGTAGGCAGCGCAGGTCTAGTGCAAGAGCTGAGCGTGACTGGTTGTGTTGTCGATAGTCACGTGCGGCAGTGAAGAATGCCTAAACTTGACCAAAAAAGACGGAATACTAAAGAGAGAATAGGGGAGTGAGTGTTTATGGCAAGCTTTGGCTGCAGCGCGAGTGAGCAAAAGGTATGCGCATGGCAGAGCGAGATAGTGCAAGGTAGAAGCTGGGGCTGAGGCAAGTGCTGAGCTCGTCGTCACAGTCACTGTCTCTGCAGCGGATGCGGAAAGCTGCCTTGTCGAGAGGCAACTGTTGAGGAAATGGACTGTAAGATGGATTCTGTTCAACGCTGATTGGCTACGGATGTTTCGGGTCTGCTCGTGACGGGACCGCCTTACCTCGGCACCAGGTCCGAGACTTGGATAAGTGATGTGCAGAGGAGCTAGTGAGGAACATGGGACTTTGTCACACTCTTCGGCATGGAGATGTTCACTGCCGTGACTTTATAGTCTGCCCTTCTCTAGGACACTGACCGCTGCAAGGGCTTTAGATGAGACTTTTTATGGGCGAAAGGTTGACGTCATCTTGTCCATGACGTCCCAGCCGTGGTGGCGTCATTGTCTATTCTCGATAGCCAACAAAGAAGGCAAGCTGGCTGGGCTTGCTCGTCGCAGAACTCGATGCAAAGGCTGCAAATCGTCCGCGTACGTTGTGAGGAGGCTCGCGTAAGATGTTGTGGCGTCATGCGTGCGATTTCGCATGGATCAAGGGTTCAGCGGTGGGTCTGTGAGGCGTCTGTGCGCGAGAAGAAAAGATATGTATGGGTTGTTGATGATGATACGCAAGCTGCAGACATGACGAGACAAGCTCGCTGAGCTGATTAGCATGAATGGGTGTTGGTGGATATATTCGTTTGTTTGCAAGATGATTGACGCATGTTGCAGGTGTCGCTGGCGAGGAAGAGAGCCTCGAGTGCGTGTTATATGCAGAGTATTAGCTTGAAGACTGGTCTCACGGATAGAAAAAGGTGCTGCGTCGTCAGCGAATGGTCATACTTGCGTGCGCAAGCTTGTTTGAGAGATAGGCCTCGAGTCATCAGAAAATGTGCTGCGTTCGAGATGCAAGAAGGCGAGCAAGGTAAAAGTGAACAATATGGGGGTAGCGTTGGCAACGCACGCAAGAGCAGACAAATGCAGCGCGATCCTGGTCGCAGAGCTTGGGGAGGCTGGCAGGCATGTGACAGACCCGCGAGAGTAGTTTTATCAGCGTGCTGCTTGTGCAAGTCAAGGCTAGCGTTGCGAACGAGGTGTTGCTTGGCTAGCTTGGTGTGCTTTGGCCTGCTCGGGGCTTGAAAGGGATGGCGGATGATCTGCAAATGAGCTTGCAAAGGTTGATCCAAGTGTATAGGCTGACTCCATGGCTTTTGTTTTGATCGAGCGAGTGTTGTTGCAGAGAAAAGCATGCTAGTGCGTTTGTCTCCTGCTTTTTTTTTAAATTAAATTAAAGCCGAGCTCTTTGTTGGTTTCGCTGCCTGCATAAGAAGCGAGCAGCGTCGTGAGACGGAGCGAGGCGCGCGCTGCGTATGTCTTGCGCAGAGAGGTGGCGTGGCTTGATTTCGTCGGCGCGGGCGGCGAGCTCGTGCAGGCAGCGCTGTTGTGAAAGAAAGAACGACACAAATACAAGAAGAAAATGAGGTGTGGCTTTGTGGCAGGAGATCGAGCAAGCGAGAGATGGCAGAGGCGAAACAAAGGAAGCCAGAGGCAGCGTAGGTCGAGTGCAAGAGCTGAGCGTGGTTTGTTTTGCTGTCGACGACCACTTGCGGCAGTGAAGGATGGCTAGAGTTGATCAACATGACGCGAGCTAATAAGAGAGAAAATACAGATGGCAAGCTTTTGACTGCGTCGCGAGTGAGCAAAAGGTACGCGCATGGCAGGGCGAGATGGTGCCAAGGTAGGAGCTGGGTGTGAGGGAAGTGCTGAGCTCGTCGGCACAGTCACGGTCTCTGCAGTGGATGCGGAAAGCTGCCTTGCTGAGAGGCAACAAAGAAGGCAGGCTGGTGGGGCTTGCGAACGGCAAGCAATATGGTGGCAAGGTCTTTCGCGAGCGAGCAGCCGGCTGCGCAACAGCTTTTCATGTGCGATGACGAGCAAGACAGGGCGGTCTGTGCGTGTGGCGCGTCGTGTGTCGGCTTGGTACAGATCGACTTGGTTCTTGTACTGCAACAAGGGCAACAAGAAGCTTCACTTGTGAAAGCTTCGCACGGCTCTATGGAATTGGTTGCGGTGCAGCAAAACATGTCAGACGCTGGTGTCATGCTTGTTGCAGCCGCGTGAGGGTGCGCGGATGGTGATGCGTCGCTCGCTGAGCCTGCAGTCTGACCGATAGTTGAGCAGAAAATGAACAAAATGGGCTGTGTTAGATGCACTTCTTGCTGCACAGCGACGAGAGGAGCGAAGCTTGGGCACTCAAAAATTCCAAAGTAGATCAACAGGACGGACTTGACGTTTGAGTGCCCAAATGAGGTCCCCGAAATCAAGTGCCAGGGCGGTGCAAGGGCGGTGAGCAAGGGGGCGTACATGGTCAAATACGTTCGGGCAAGTTGCGCCAGGTCGATTTTTGCGAAGAATTTTTTGACAATGACAGCAAATTCAGGTGTTCATTGAGGGTACCTATTCGTGTACAGTGAGCCCCACAGTGCCGCATGCAAAGCTCTCCGCGCCGATCACTTTGTTGCCTCAATTTGTCGTTGATCTGCAAGCCTGTCTCTCGGCTACCAATTTTTTTCGAGCATGAAAGAAAGAAGCCTATTCAAAATTTTTGGCCTATTTCGAGTCCAACGGTCCGGGACTGCGTTTCGCAAGAGGCGCGGCAACGGATCGTTTTGGTCTCTTCATTTTCTTCGGGGTTGCG
>BGKB01000311.1:0-26977 GCA_003116975.1 Aurantiochytrium sp. KH105 | reverse complement strand
ACAGTAGTGGTCCCGGTGGCCGCGCCCATGCCCGCTGTCGACCTTGGCACGCTGCTTGAGCAGCTAATGTGCTCGTCGGCACCTATCAAAGATAGGTAAGTCGCGGATGGCGCGTGGCGACTCGACGCGACTCGCAGCGGCGGCGGGTCAGGGATTGTGTGAGTGAGCGAGCGACCGAGTGAAGAAACGAACGGATGAACAAAGGAATAATAAACGTCTACGTCAATGACAGAGTCGAATGGTGGAAACGAATCAGTACTCCATTTTCACAAACCCTGTTTTGCGAGCAATGGCCTCCTTTCTGTCTGACTGTCGTTTTCGTTTTCGTTTCTTGCTTGCTTGCTCGCTTGCTTGCTTACCTTTTACCTCGTGTCCCGCAACCTCACGACAACCCTAGCGAAAAGATCTGCTTGCAAACGTGCCCGCTCGCTTCGCTCGATACCAAGTGATCACATTGAACTAACAGCAAGCGCGAGTGCCTGCGAACTCGCCGCTCCGTTCATTTTATGCTTTCTACTATCAATCGCGAAGATGACATACGCACACATTTTGCCTTTCGCCCCCTTTCCATTGAGGTGAGCTCCTCTGCCTGCACACTTTCCTTATTAGGTGGTATACCCTTACTTATGATGAAGACTTATGTGAGCAAACGTTGACGCCTGGCAAACCTACCTTGCGCTTGATCTCGACGCAATCCCCTCTGGCAATGCAATCGCAAATTCGCGCAGCGTCGTCGAGAGGACTTCCACCAAGTGTGGCGACGAGAAGACTTGGAGCAGGCGCTGGCGCGCCTCGCGCAGCGCCGTCGTGACGGCGAAGTCTCCCGTGCGGCCTTTGTCGATCAGCGTCGCGCTGACAGGCCACCTGGATAAGCCAGCGAATACTTTGCTCCCCGGACCCACACGAGATCGTCATTGCTTTTTCACCAAGGAGTCTCACTTGCACTGTCAGGGCTTCTTCAATATCATTTTGGAGGATATGTGAACCATGCGAATCTGCCTCTGTAAACGAGCGACGGCCAGCATTTGCGTTGGCTACGTTTGAGGATCCGCGCTTCATTCCAAGACCTAGCTGTCCCAGTGGGAGTGCGTCATCGTACTCGTGCATCGATGATGCTGACAAGCGTCGCCCATTGAAGCCAACAATCTCGACATCAGCGCCAAGGTCCCCTGTGCTGTCATCCCGTTGCATGGTTTACAATGGTGCTTACTTCCCCGGCAGCGTCGTTCGGTTCGTCAAGCTAGTTCTACGCTGCAGGAAAACTCATCGGACGAGCTTCTTTGCATCGTGGTATGCTTTTTTGCGAGAGAAAGAAGGCGTCTTGATTTCGTTTGAGTCGTCTCAGGGCTCTTGTCCCGGTATCAATCAATTTACCGGATCATTTTTTTTTTTTCATTTTCGACCTCTCCATCTTTTCGAGGAGGCGCAATCCCATTCCACCCCCCAAAGCTTTTCTCACCAAACGTGACGTTGCGGTTTGAAAAAGTAAAGGGCCCTCAACCTCGAGTTCACAACCCTCGACAAAAGAATGCTATCTCATCATTTGTTTTTTGATTTTTTGTTTTTACGAGGTTGCAACGCTAGGAAACTCGCGACCAACACGCCAGTCTAGCAGCGAGGGAACATCAGTCTGCACCATACGTAAAAGATCAGCAGCACGAGCATTACGCATGGCTACACCAACAAGAACACGCGCATCGTCAATCACGCGGTTGTCGTCGCTTTGATGCTTGCGCACCAGATCAAAATTTTGCTCGAAACATTGCACAGCCGCATCATGATTTCCAGCTTGGGCATGAACGAGACCAAGGCTGCGGCACGCAGAAGCCTCCATGGCTTGGTTGTAGGTCTGGNCTCCATGGCTTGGTTGTAGGTCTGGCGAGCGATCTCCAACGCTTTGTTCAGGCACTCGACCGCTTTGGCAGTCTTGCCATCCATTTGAAGGTACGCCTGTGCAAGTAACTCACAGACACTGCCCATGTCC
This sequence comes from Aurantiochytrium sp. KH105, assembly GCA_003116975.1. NCBI lineage: Eukaryota > Bigyra > Thraustochytrida > Thraustochytriidae > Aurantiochytrium > Aurantiochytrium sp. KH105. The sequence goes on along the minus strand of BGKB01000311.1, from coordinate 24,993 downwards.
GCGAGCTTGTTCGATTTCTCGAAATAGTCCAAGCTTTGCGAGAGCGCAACAATGGCCCGCTCCGGCTTTCCAAGCGCGCAAAATGCGCGACCTAAGCGGGCATTTCCTTGTGCCTTGGCCGCAGGATTCTTTTCTTCCGAGGCGATGCGAACAACGCGCTCCAAGTAGTCGACAATGGCATCTTGGTCCTGAGACGTCGGATTGCGTGAGTCCTCGAGCTCCTGGGCGCGCTTGTCGTACACGATCGCAAGCTGTTGGCGCCCCTTGAGCGCCGCGCCGGCGTCCTCGACTTGCGTGGCAAGCTCCACATAGCGCTCAAGATGTGAAATGGCTTCGGCCGTCTTGTTTTGCAGGCGCTGCAACGTTGTGCCGAGACAAAAGCGAGCTTCCTTTTCGCTGGCCGCGTCGCTGACAAGCTGCGCGATTTTAAGGCCCTTTTCGTAGAATACAGTTCCCGTCTCAAAATCACCTTTGTCGCAGAATGCGACGGCCAAGTCGCGGTAATTCTCAAAGACGATTGTCGGTGCACCTCCTCGACGGGCCTTTTCAGCCCCAGTCAGCTTTTCTTGAATAAAGCCAAGGTCCACCTTGGCTTCCTCCGCGTCTGCCGGTGCTGCTGTGGCACTTGCTTTTTCGTTTTTCTGCGGCTTGAGTTGTCCTTGCTGCGAGCTCGAAGAAGATGATGAAGATGAAGATGAAGAAGAACCATTGGTCACGTCATTCTTGTGCTGCAAGTAGAAAAAGTCCACGTAGGACTGCACAAACCCCCTCGTGAGGATCTCAACGCAGTAGGCGAGCTCCTCCGGCTCCTTGGCGTTGGTCGCGGCCATGGCGAGAAGTGAACAAGAAAGGTCTAGTTGGCTTTCAAAGAGGGAGAGAAAGCGATCAAGAACCTGCGCTCGACGACAGTTCGCGCGGCTCGACGCGCAGTGCGCTGCCCCGCGTAGCGCGCCGCCTTTCCAGCTCAGCGCACGTAGAAAGTAAGCCTTGAGTGCTTTTTATTGAAAACGACCTTGACACTCACCTTTTTCGCTCGTAGATACAAGAAACGATCCGTTGGGTTCCCCGTCGGCTACCTATTCAAAAGGGGGGAAGGGGAAGTGTCAAGCCACTGTGGTGGTGATATGTAGACTATCACCGGTGAACGTTCGTGAGTGGCCAAGAGCATAAGAGGTGCCACTACTATGTATACCGACATTGATTCTGTAAGCATCTGCGTTCGCTTATTGTTGGCGAACAAGTCGACCGAATAAAGCATGCACCCGAACCTTATACCACACTAGTACGCACCCAGTCCTGCATCCTTGGCTTTTCCGTGGTGCTGGTTAGCTAGCTGCTTGGCTAGCTAGCAAGGATGAGCAACATCGACTACGGCACCAGCGCTACGGAAGCACCACAAGCCGGCGAGGAGGTGACCAGTGCCCACGTGCCGGAGCCGCGCAGAGTGCGCTTTGTCTTCCCGGAGATTCGGCCGACCCTTGTCGATACAACGCGGACTCTCGCGAGAGTCCTTGGGCATCCGAACTTTGCAATACGGCATACAAAGACGAAGCCATTCAAGTCTGTTCTCGTCCTAGTATGTCTTATTGGTTTTGTTGTTGCCCGCTTCCTCGAGCAAGACCGCGCAGCCTTGGCAATGCAGCTGCCAGCACTCTATCTCGTCTCTCGTGCTCCGCTGAGTTACAGAGTCGATATTACGGCTCGCCTGAGTGAGTCCTTTTGCGTATTCTACGCGGCAGCAAATCTCCTTGGGTTTTGGATTTGTTATGTGCTATTCTCGCGCGGAGACGCAATACGAGCTGCAGGCTCGGCGATTTTCTTTCTCACGCCTTCCATGGCCTTTTTAGATGCCTTGCCCTTTGCGCTTCGGTTTAGGGTTGCTAAGCTCTGTTTCTGCTTTGTTGGCATCTTTGTTGTCTTTGCAGTGGCCATTTCGACTGGGCACATCTCAGTCTCTCCTGGTGAAGGGAATATCGTCGATCAAGGCGGCATTGAAGACGGGAAATCCAGCCTCTCTGCCGTTGCAGCCTCTTTCGGCACGAATGCCGCCATCTTCCTCTTCAAGTTTGCATACTCGGTGCACATGCGTCCGCATCAGCTGAGCATGGCTGCAGCGCCCATGCGTTCCGTTGAAATGGACCATCGGGAGCTGCAGGCTCTTCACGCCAAACTTCAGGATTTGCGCAGTCGTGTCGCGAATGGAGCCGAAGCACCCGATTCCGCCCACGCAGTCGCGCGGGGCACCATCGTGGTTCCTGACCAAGGCAAGAGCGCAGCGACCAACGCCGGACATCAGGTCACAGCAATGGTGTCTCTCATGGCACCTGTGCCACTGTTTCGCCGGCGTAAGTTGATGCCATCGTGGTGCGTGCGAACGTCGCGGGCTATCCGCCGATCCTTACCTTTGCCAGGCCCGACATTGCTCACAATGAGCTTTGTGAGCCATGCCTTGACGCTCGTGGGTCTTACTGGCAGGCTCGACGATCATCTTTCATGGGTGTACGGCGTGGTTCTTGGGATCAACGTGATTTGCGCTGTCGCTACGCTGGGTTCGGTGAACCGGGATGTGGGCCGTTTGCTGTTGCAGCACTTTGAGATCAGATTTCTATTACTTGCATTGACCAGCACCTGCGTCACCCTAACCATGGTTCTTCCCCTTCGTCGCTGGTTTCTCGTTCCCGCAGACTCTCTGATTGCCACCTCGAGCGTATTCACGGACGCCTCCCCGCTAATGCTGGCTCACTCGAGAACTCTGGTTGGTTGTGTTTTGAGCAACCTTGTCCTCTTTGTTGGCTGCATGGTGTTGCTTTATTCGTGGAAGAGTCTCGCCCCAAACATGTTTGATGGAGGCCACCCCATCGAATGGGTTGTGGGCACCTTTCGCGCGAGTCCGCATCAACTGGCGCTCAGTTCGCTCTGGATCCTCTTCGTTTTCCACGTCAAGTACCTTTACCACGCGATTGCCAGGCCAACCCGCTGCTTAGTTCTCGAGGCTCCTATTGCACTACTGAAACTGTCCAAGACAGACTTTGAGGCCCTCTGCGTTCTCTACGACGATGCGTTGCACAAGGCAGTCAACCGTAGCGCCGCATCATCCACACAAAACCCTGCGGCCAACTCATCGACTCCGTCTAAGAGCTGACCATTGGCGACCACTCATTTTCACTCAAGTTGTTAGATTATCCCGTTGACGGAATGCAGGCAAGCAAGCAGGTGGCACAGCAATCCAAGCAAACCACAAGCATAACCTCAATCGCCGCTGCGTGTCGCCGGCGGCGGCGCAGCGGCGCGGCGCCCCCCGACCCCGCGCGGGGGTAGCGCCGCGCCGTCGTCATGCGCGACGTTGTGCCACCAAGCAAGCATACACGGCCGAGAACATCGCTGGCCTCCACGGAGTGGTTTGTGTGGCCAGATGTTTGGAATTGGCTGGGTTGATTGGCTGGCTGGCCGTCGGGACAGCGCAAGCGACGGAGAGCATCAGCGGGCCCTACGTTGCTTGCTCGCTTTCAGGCTGTGTTTGCAGCTTGCTCAAGCAGTTTCTGTATTGTAAGTGAGCTTGTGGTGGTGACGAAGAAGAAGTTGAAGATGATGATAATGATGAAAGTGAAAGGGAAAAAGAGGAGGTCCATGATGCTATTTGAAAACAAGTTATCCCTGTCTGAGAATAAACTCGTGCGGAGGAAACAACACACTGAAAATGCTGAGACTGTTCACGCGCCGCGGGTGCCATCATTATCATCTTCTTTTCGGCTCGAGAGAGAATGAGAAGAAGCAAGCATACTGACACACATTTTTTCTTCTCTATTTTGCGTTTTTGCCTCTCGACCGACAGCTTTTCATCACGAAACACTTCGATTCCGTCTGTACATAAAGATCTGTGACTTTTATACGCATTCGACTGATAGATAAAATTGTAAGGGTGCTGCTCTTTTGTGACTTTGATTAGCAAAGAAAAGCGCGAGAGCGCGCAAAGCCAGCGACCGAGATGAGGGTGTCCATGGTCATCTCCGGAACGGACCCGGAGCAGCCCATCGCGGTGGAAGCGTGCACCGCGCCAATAAGGACCTTGCAGGTAGCGCGCACGCCAGCCTCCATGAGTCGTCGCGAAAAGAGAATGCCTTCATCGCGGAGGGGGTCAAGCTCAGAAACCTGAATGGTGGTCCGGGGGAACTGCTTGATGTCCTCATCCGTAGCGAAAGCAGCCCAAGAAAGCGGATCCTTCTTGCGAAATGCATCAATGCTGTACTCGATCGCAGCCACCTCGTTGTCCGGCAAGTTGAGAAAGACCTGGTTGCATTCGCTGTTGAGGTGGCTCGTGCCAAGGATACCATTGTCCTGAACATCCTGCGGCCACTGACCCGCAATGTACGGGCAGAGGGGGTAGATGCCATGCTGGACAAGGTAGCGCTCACCGTCGCGGATGGCCTTGAGCGCAATGGTGAGAGTGAGGTTGCCGCCGCCACTGTCGCCCGAGACGACGATGCGCTCGTCAATGCCAAGGGACTCCTTGCTTGCATGGATCCACTTGAGCGCGCTGTAGCAGTCGTTGAGACCAGCAGGAAAGGGTGCGGTCTCGCTCTGGTGTTCTGTGGGCACCGTGGTGTTGCGGTACTCGGCCATAACGACCACCACGCCTTGGCGCGCAAGAACCTTGCAGAGTGTAAAGTATTCTGGGTTGTAGATGCTGTTGAAGGCCATTCCTCCACCATGAATGTACATGACGCAGGGCAGGGGACCTTCTCCGAATTCAGATCTGTCTTTGGGCTTGATGACGCAAATGGGGACGGTGTTTCCGTCCGGTTCGGAGGTAATCTTGTCTGTGGAGATCTCCAAGTCGTCTTCCTTTGCCATGGCCTTGACTTCTTCGGGCAGATCAATCGGCTTTTCCTTGGCAACGATGGCCATAAACTTGGGCACATCTCTTTCCAAGCGCGACTTGACCAGCTCCTTGTACGTGGTCTCGTCGTGGTTGTAGCTGAGGAGCAAGTTCGCTCCGAACACGGGAAGACGCATCGTGTCCTTCTTGTACCCCGGATGCACCTTGGGGTTCTCCATGAGCACATCGAGAGCCTTCAAGAGACGCTCATCCACCTCGGGGTTCGACTCATGACGCAGACTCATGATTCTTGTCTCTCTCTATTCTCGTCTCGCCTCGCCTCGCCTCGCCTCGCCTCGCCTTGGTCTGCGATCTGTCTCGCTCCTCGTCGATTCCAATTCAGGTTTGCATTATCTCACATCAGTCCCGGTCTTCGTTCGTTCGATCGTTCATTCTCGCCTTCCCAACGCCTGCTTGATCCTACTACTCATGATCCACATCAATCATCAAGATCTTGCGCAGAATTTATAAGGGTCGCGCGTCCAGGCGGCGCCGCCAGACGCCGGTCGGTCCTACGGAGCGCGCCGGATCCGACCCCGTCGCCGTCCAGGAATCTGCGCCAGCCGTGGGCGCAGAACAACAGCGTCCCGTTCGGCCGCACCGTCGCCGTCTGACCGGGAAGTCCGCGCCGCGTCGCCATCGCGCAGGCGCTGGCTGACGACGAACTGGGCCCCATCGTGCCACGAGATCGTCTTTCTGCGTCCGTTCGACCCTGGCGCGACGGACTGACACGTGACTGCCTTGACTGTGCGTGTGATGGAAAAGGAAGACGCGCCCGCGGGAAGGAAAGAAGGAAGGAAGGAAGGAAGGAAGTCTTCGTTTTGGGGGTGTGAGTTGAGGAGTCTAGGCCGGGTCCGGGCGATCGATTGACGGGAGAAACAGACGAGCTCGGGCGTCGCGCAGTCGAGAGCGTGGCGTGCGAGCGGTGGATTGGAAAAGACGGAATTCAAGCGTATACTTTGATAATTTCAGATTCGTTGCTCAATGAAGACGGAAAACATCCTGTTTCAACTTCGCTGCTCGCATCGCTGGAGAGTACGATGGAGCTGCTGCAGCTGATAGAGAAGAGTGCAGAACTCTATACTACATGCCTGCCAGAGCATACTTTGGAATTTATTTAGAATTTAAGGAGCTGTGGCGCGCAACAGAAACTCAAACTCGGGCATGCCATGTCGACGACGGACGCAACACTCGCATCAGCGGCGGATGTCGAGGTGCGAGAGCACATGGGTGCCGACTCGTATAACTTAGAATAAAATGAAGTTGTATGGTAGTGCTACGCGTGGCAGAGAGGCCAGAGTATTACAGGCCTTGGCTGGTGTGGGCTGCGGCGAAAGGACAGAAAGACTTAGAGCTTAGGAGTCGACCCAAGGGGACGCATTTTGGCCATGGCGGCGATAGACGCACAGGTGTCGAGTGTGACCTCGGGAACGGCCGTGACCATGACGCTGGCGCCGTGAATGGTGCCACGGAGCTCTTTGCAGGTGGCGCGCACGCCGGCTTTCACAAGGCGACGGTAAAAGACGATGCCTTCGTCACGCAAGGGATCGAACTCGTTGACCTGAATGACGGTGCGCGGAAAAGCCTTGAGGTCCTCGTCGGCAGCAAAAGCAGGCCACGCGAGCGGGTCCTTGCGACGCAGTGCCTCGATGCCGTAGCCGAGAGCCGGAACGTTGTTGCCGGCCATCTCGAGAAAGATGCCGTTGTTGACGCTGTTGAGATGGCTAGTTCCCAGAATACCATTGTTCGTGACGTCCTGAGGCCAGCGGCCCGCAATGTAAGGGCACATGGCATAGATGCCGTGCTGCACAAGGTCGTGGCGGCCTTCCTTTAAGGCCTTGAGAGTGACGGCCAAGGTAAGGTTGCCGCCCCCGCTCTCGCCAGCAACAATGATGCGATCGTCGATTCCAAGCGCAGCTTTATTGTCATGAATCCATTGAAGGGCGCTATAGCAGTCGTTGAGACCCGCAGGGAAAGGCGCAACCTCGGGGTTGGACGGTGTCGGCATTTCGCAGTTCCGAAAGTCGGGAAGAACCACAACGAGGCCCTGCTTGGCCAAAATGCGCCCAAGAACCTGGTATTCCGGGTTGAAGGCGCTGTTAGTCGCCATGCCGCCGCCATGAATGTACATGACGCAGGGCAAAGGACCTTGGCTTGCAGAGGCAGCCGAAGGTTTGATGACCGACAATTTGATGGAGTTGCCATCCGGTTGAGAGACGATTTCCTCCTGAGATTGCTCGATGTCGTTGCCAGCCCAGAGCGCGCGGATCTCCTGAGGGGGCTTAGGGGGCTTCTCCATGGACTTTACGATCTTGGCCAGCTTGACCAAATCCTGCATGCGTCGCTCGAGAAGATCCTCGCGTGTGAAAACATCAATATTGGAGTTCATGATCAAGGCGAAGGCCGGGAGCAGGGCCCGCATCATGTCATTCTTGTACCTCGAGTCCACCTCCGGGTGCTCGAAGAGCCGCTTGCGAAATTTTTCTATGCGCGCCTTGTCGGCCTCGTCGGCGCCGCCGCCGCTCATGGTACTTGGTATGGGCCTACTTGCTTGTCCTTTGCCTTGCCTTGACCCGTGCCGGATACCTCTGCTAGCCCACGCTCGGCGCCGGGTGTCGCTGGCGCGTGTTTCTGGCGGACAGTCAGGTCTGCGTCCGTCTCCGCGCACGACTGTCGCCCCACGTTTGCGTTATGAGCTCGCGCTGCAGCTGCCTGCTCCACGCCCTGCAACTGCTCTGCTCTGCTCTGCTCTGCTCTGCTCTGCTCTGCACGCGCCTTGAGTTGCTCTGCATGCGACGAGGGCTCGAGGTCGGACGTTGGGTCGGACTCGAGCGAGCGCGGTCAACTCGACCCGCTCGACTCGACTTGGACCCGTTCTTGCAGGAGGCGTATACCCGTATCTTTGGCGCGAGCGAGAGCAAGCGAGCAAGCAAGCAAGCAAGGGCAAGCGCGTGGGCGAGGGTGAAGGCGCAGGGCAGAGCGGAGCGGAAAGCAGAAGATGGCGGGCCCGAGGCAGCAGCGCGCGGTGATCCGCAAGCCCGCGGAGTCCTTTGAGGATGCCTTGCAGCACATGGAGGTGGCGGACGATGACCGCGGGCTGGAGACCAAGACGCTCGGGCCGCAAGAGGTCCTCTTGAACGTCAAGGCGTGCTGCATCAACTACCCTGATCTCTTGCAGACGACCAACGGGTACCAGCACAAGCAGACCTTTCCGTACACGCCGGGTCTCGAGGTATCTGGGGAAGTTGTCCGTGTTGGCGAGGGTGTCAAGGTTGACGAGCTCAAGCCAGGTTCGCAGGTCATGATCATGTGCGGCGGCCAAGGATTGGCCACCCAGCTCATAGTTGATGCTAAGCAGTGTGTTGCGATGCCCCCGAACATGAGCTTTGCGGAGGCCGCGGCGTTTCGGATTGGATACGAAACGGCCTGGCATTGCCTCTTTGAGCGGGGTAACATCCACAGCGACGACGTCGTTCTCGTGACTGGAGCCACCGGAGGCATGGGCCTTGCTGCGGTCCAGGTGGCGAAGAAAGTGTTTGGATGCACGGTGATTGCGGCCGGAGGATCGGACGAAAAGCTGGCCGAGGTGCAGCGCGTGGGTGGCGCCGACCACGTCGTCAACTACAACACTGATCCTCAGTTTAGTAAGACTGTTAAGTCGCTGACGGGAGGCAATGGCGTGAGCTTGTACTTTGATACGGTTGGCGGCGAGATTTTCCAACAGGGTTTGCGATCGACAGCCTTTGCTGCCCGCGTCTTGATCGTGGGATTCACCAGCGGCGAGCGACCTAAGATTCCTGCCAACTACGTGCTCATCAAGTGCCTTGCAGTGTTTGGATGCCGCGCAGGCGAGGTTTTGCAGCGTCTTCCCGACGCAGCGAACGCAATTGCTGGCCCGCGCAGGACGCGCCTGAACCAGTACGCGGAGCGTGGCTGGCTCAAGCCTCACGTCTCGCACAAGTTTCCCTTCACAACCGAGGGCGTTCGCGGGGCATACAAGGCTCTCATGGACCGCCAGGTCGTTGGTCGCGTCTGCGTGATTTGCGACGAGACCTCTTCTGCATCCAGCGCCAAGCTTTGATCTCTAAATTTTGACGCAGACAGGGCACGCAGGCAGAACACAGGCAGGCAGGCAGGCAGGCAGGCGCAACATCAGAAAAAAAGGGAAGAGAAGGGTGTCATGAGCCCCTTCCAAGATTGCCAATCCGCCTTTTTGTAAAAATGGGTTTTTCGAATTAGCACAAGCGAGCAAGCACATCATTCTCTGATGCTGAAGAAAGCATGCGTTGATTATGAAACTTTGAATATCCGGAACAAACACAGAGGTATCCATCATGGAAAAGCGTAAATAATAGTTTTCTTCCTTGTGCAAAAGAATTTTGCCAGTGTGCCCTTTTTCCCTCTTTTGCCATGAGCTCATCGTGCAGTACCACGATTAGGAACTTTTCTCTCCAGAGCTCTTCGGCTCGCCTTCTCCGGCTTCGTCAGAGTTGGGCTGCTTGTTAGGATTATACCCGAGCGTCCCGCCCTTGGTTTCGGGAAGGTCTTTTTCATGCAAAAAGGGCGTCGAGACGCGACCCGAGGCGCCCTCAAAGTAGAGTTTACCGTCGGCGAGATCGATGCTGCAGCGATGGCGCTTGAGCATATCGAGGCCAAGAAGCATTTCCATGTTGGAGTCACCAAGCCCCTGTGAATCGTCCATGACGGTGAGGGTAATGGTAAAGTTATCGGTCCCGATTTTACACATGGCCAGATGGACGCGTCCGAGCGTCCGACCCGTGCCGACGCCGACTACCTGACCAGCAAAGCGCTTGTCAATGTCCTTGTACAGGTTACATTTCTCGGCGCACTTGCCGCTCATGACTGACGATTGCGCGCCGCTATCCACGAAGGCCTGAAGAGCGACGCCGTTAATCTCCACCTCGATGTAAAGCATGAGAACGCGCGAGAGAGACTCTGGGTAATATTGCATCATTTGCATGTACTGCTCCTGAATGCGTTCCTTTTGAATCTTTTCACCGAAATATTTGTTCGCTTCCTCGTCCATAGGGTTCGTGCGAAGTCGAGCCTCCATCTCGCGATCCTTGCGATCCGATGTGAGCTTTGCAATGGTGGACTCGGTTGCGTTCATCATCATAAAAGTGCGAAGTTCCCGCACAGCTGTTGCGCGATCCTTGCGCATGTGCGCGGCAAGTTCTTCGTTGTGAAAGTTGAGCTCTTGCAGCACCTTGGGGTTCGCCTGGAGGATATCGACAATGTGCGCCGGATTGGTATTGTGCGCCATGACCTCGTCGACGGACATGCCTTCCCAGAAAACAGGCCCGGAGGCCTGGGCACCAGCTTGCCCGAGACTAGCGCCAAGGCCCGCGCTTGCGCCACGTGCGCCCGAGGAGGTCGGCGGCGAAGCGCCTGCCGGCAAAGATAGTCCCTGACGTTGGGGCAAGGCCGCCGCCGACGATGACGACTGTTGCTGGCCTTGCCGGCCTTGTTGCTGCTGCTGTGAGTGGAGAGCATTATTGTTCGTCACCAGCACAAAGTCATTGTTCTGCAGCCCCGCCGAGGACAGCGAGCCTTCGGTGGGCAAGACCCTGCCGTTGACGACGAGGACCATGTCGGTCTGGGGCACGCCTAAGAGTGCCTCCACGAAGCCGCGAACCTCGGATAGAGCCATGGAGTCCCCCAGCTCAAACGACTCCACGCGCCCATCCGCGCTAAAGGTTAGCTGCATGCTTGCGTCGAGAGCGAACTAGTCTTTCGTCGCGCGGCACCGAGAGTTTCTGTCGATGCTGCCGATCTCGCTTTGCAACGCTCTCCTTTTTTGCCAGGCCTTCTTCTTCTCTCTCTCTCCACTGCGAGAGAGACGAAGAACCCCAGGCCTGACTCTCCAGTCAGCAGCAGCCAGGCGGCCAGCAGCTCCGCGGGTAAGCGCGTAAGCCAGCGGCAACGGGAGAGCGCTAGAAGGCAGACAGTTTCCCTTTTGCCAGAGCGATACGCGTGACGAGGCAAAGGACAGATCAATAGCTCAATAGCGACGCTGGATTCCTCCGGACACATTGCGTTCCGCAACATCTTGGTGGCCATCGGGTTCCCGTGCTGGCTTGTGCAAGCTTGAAGCAAGGTGACAGATTGCAGCGTTGGTGCTCATGGGCGGCGCGTGTTGGAAAAAAGGAGACAGGGCTGTATGAAGCAAACAAAAGCAAGGCAGAAGCAAAGCAAAGCAAAGAAATGCAACAAGCAAGAAAGCCTAACGATAAGTGGAATCATGTCCACATGCTAGTCATAGCCAAAGACGATGTTGGTTTTTTGTTGTGCCTGCTTGGTGCTGAGCAAGCCAGGAGGCGGCCGTTTCGTGACATCATGGCCAGGCAATTGGCTTGACGTAGAGTACGATGCGGGTTCGACACCAAACGTGACGGCTGTAGTCTTGAGCGTGTCGACAAACTCCTTGATGCGGCGCTTCTCCTGTTTGCGAGAGACAGAATCGGTGCCAGGGTTTACGAATGCAGACTGCGCCTGTGACTGCGCTACGCTGTTCTCGTAGCCCCAGGTAATATTTGAGGTTGCCGTCCTCTTGACCTTTTTGTTTTCCTCAATGAAGCGCGCTGTGTGATGAGCCATCTCGTCAAAAGATGGCCCTGTCTCGCGCTGATAATCGGGCTTCTCATACCCGAGCACAAAATTAGTCTTTTTCAGTTCTTCGCCCCTGTTCACCTTGACGACGGCATTGCCCGAGGTGCGCGGATCTGGCAGCCCGTTGCTGGTCGTGTATTCGAGGCGCTCCGTGCCGAATCCCCAGTGCACAGTCTTGTTGTCTGGGTTGACTTTTTCCGTAAAGTGTTCGGGGCCGTGTTGTCGCACGCTGTCTTTGGTCGCTTCCATGCAGCTCCCCGTGGTCGTCGTCCAGTCAGGCTCCTCGTAGCCAAAGACGATGCGCCGTGCCATTGTGGCGCTCTGGTGTGCCTCCGACACGAGAGATTTGCTTGATCAGCGGCACAATATTTATATCCGCAAGGACCAGCGGGCTGTCGGCGGCAAGCAGTAGGAGCGCACCCAACCACGAACGTAGCTCGAGCCTCTTCACTTCTGGCTGATTGACCTCGACCTGCTCAAAGGAAACCTTGCGCGCGCGCACGCGCGTTCGTCGCGCTCCGACACTGTATGTAGCAAACGTCTACTCCTTTCTTTTGCACACCGCAGAGGCAGTTTCCATGTTTCGCCAATGCATGTACTACGTGCATGGGTCTCGAGGTGCATTGCCGAAGCTGACTGTGAATCCAAGCTGCCTGAACTTGAAGTCCCAGACCAACAACGGATCTAACTGCCCTATTTATCTTTATAGACCACATTGTTTTCATCGATTTTGAAGCTCGAATTTAGCTGCCGCGCGAGTATGAGAGGTACGTAACCGTGCTACGTTCTCGCTTTTGCTCGCCCATCAAATGCTTGTGAACAACGAGAAGTAGCAAGAGAGGGGATACGATCAAGGAGCTGACTAAGAGCGAGGCAAGAGTTCGGTCTTTGCTGGAACGGCATGTAAAGCAAGTAGAATCACGGTCTCTGCGAAAATCTAATTTTCGTGGGGGCTACAATAAGTGAGGGTTCAAAGGAATTGTACAATGTCGTCGTTGCTAAAGTTTTGCGCAAGGCACTATAATTAGCGTGTGAAAGGCTCTGTGAAATGGAACGAAACAAACTTGCGTCCGGGCTTGGCAAAAGCGTCGGGGAGCCACTCGTCAAGCGTCAAGACAGGCACGAGCGAGGCATCGGCCCAAACGCCGCCATATCTGCACACCAGCTCGAGGCGTAAAAGGTCCGAAAGATGCCAGATGCCACGATGGTCCTTGGGCCACGAGGCCGCCGTGAGCGGAGCAAACTTGGCGAGGGTACTAGCATCGACAACGGTGATGTTCCAGTCGGGATGGAGCTTGCGCCATCCGTCAATGGCTGCGGAGTTGAGTTTGCTGTGTTTGCGCATGTGCTCTTCGCCCTGAAGCCAGAGTAGCCAAAGGTTACGTGGCATGGGCATCTCGGGTTGCTTCTCCAAGTCGCGTTCCAAGCCGGCAGCCTTCTTGTGGATGTAGGAAAGGTATTGTTTGGTTTTGAGACGGTGTGGGCGCTTGTAGACGGGCACGCCGTCCTTGTAGGAGAGTCTACCCACCTGGGGTCCGGGTTTTCTTGCGTCCGCAGGAAGCTCGCCAAGCGCGTCGATCGCGTTGCGGGTCTCTTCGTCATGAAGGTACAAGTAGTTTTGCACGTAGTGCACTTGAAAGTAGTTCCACGAGGAGCACGAGTTGAACGCGCAATGGAAGTGGTTGAACCACTTGCAGATTTCGCGATTACCTTTGTCCGCGGCGATAAACCACGAGGGCGTGCGGCGCAGCGTCTTGCTGCAGAGGGCTCCAGCTGCCTTCTTTCGCCGACTTCTTCGAAGGTTGCGTCCAAGGTTGCGCGGGGTGCTCACCGCGTCGGTCGCGTCTAGCGGCGTTGTGAGTGCGACGCAATCGAGTTCGGGATCGAGGATGTCGTCTCCCCAATTCGTGTCGGTGGTCTTGGCCGCCTCTGACAAGCCCTTCTCGAGAGCGATCGTATCGTCGGTCTCCGAGCCGACATCATCCTCGTGGTAGGGGTCCTCCTCGGTCTCGGGCCTTTCGACCTCGAGGTTTTCGTTGAGCGTTCCTCCTACGTCCGCCATTGAGATGTACCCGACCAGGACCAGCGTCAAGACGAATCCTAGCAGAAATGCGCGTCTCGTCACTGGCGAGAGGGCAAGCATAGATGCGCCATGGTTGTGACCGCGGCCGCGCACGGGATCACTCCCAACCATCCTGCTCAAGACCACGTCTTGTGCAAGTGCTGCTGCTATTGCTATTGCTACTACCGTCGCTGGCGGAGGTGTGTGCAGTATGCAGTTTTAAGTTTGCTTGGATGGACTTCGCATAGAGCAGCACACTGCTCAACCCACTCTGTGCCTGGGTCGGTCGCCACTGCTTCCACTTTCTTTTTGACTAGCTTTCTACTCGTGGCAGGCTAGCTAGCCGCAATGCTAAGCTCGTGCGCACATGCGTTGATGGTCGCCCCTCTGCGTCCCGCCAAGCGTAGCAGCGCGTTGGCTGCAGCCCATGGTCGCCAGGCCTATCAGGCCAGGCCACCTGCCGCGCACGCCCCGATGCGAGGCGTGGTGATGCGATGCGTGGTGGTGCGATGTGAGGCGTGGCGATGCGATGCGAGGCGTGGCGATGCGATGCGAGGCGTGGCGATGCGATGCGAGGCGTGGCGATGCGAGGCGTCATCTCCGCTGAGATCACTTCCCTCGAGAGTCAGTCTGCACGTGGGCCGGAGAGGAAGAGTAACGGCTAGGCACGTCTACGTGGGCCTAACCCCACCGGACCAACCCGGCTTTTCCCCTCTCTTCCCTTTGCTTCCAAGCAGCAGCAGTGCTGGCGGTAGCGGGCTTTTCACTTTTTTTCTTTTCTTTTCTTTCAGCTTTGTGACTGTGACTGCCGTCATAGCCACTGCTCCATCGGCGCTTCCTGCGCTGCGCGTTAGGCTCATGGCCACTGCCGCTGCGAGCTCGAGCTGCGCGGCCCGGCGGCGCAACCGGTCTGCTCAGCAGCTCGCAGTCCGCAGGTGTTGCTCAGGTCTGCAGCGCGCCGCTGAGCTGGCTGCGGCTGTCGCGAGGTTGCGCTGCAGACCAACGCGGAAGCCGGGGCTCCTTCCGCGGCGACGTCAAGTTGGCGCGCCGCAGAGTTGGAACCGACAGTATGCCGTACATAGCTAGCTGTAGCTCGCTAGCTGGCTGAATAGCTAGCTGCTTCCGGCCGATGCCAGGCTCTGTCAGTCAGGCGAGCTCAACCAAGCGGAGCGACTGCGAGCTGCAGCTGCAGCTGTTCGCATGTCGCGAACGAGCGTTTGATCGATCGAGAGTGGACAAGTGGCCACCGCGTTCTAGCCACAGGACGACCGACGGGGATATACGGGCGGCTGCGGCGACAGACGCTGAGGCTCGCAGCGTCCCTCCTCCGCACGCGCGACTGCGAGCTTGTTTTATTGCACGTGCGCTACTTTCCTTTCATTTGCCTTTGACGGCGTTGTCTCGCTCTGGCCAACGCGCGCGGCGCGCTATTGATTATACCACGTACAAAATGTCCGCACCGCGATGGTGGTGGCTACGCGCAGCAGCTGCAGCTGCTCTCTTCGGGTTCGACGTGCGCTCAACCGAGTGCTAGCGCCTGGTCTAGCAGAACTTGTAGCTGCCGCCCCACGCACTGTTGAGGGGTTTTCATGAGGGGGCGTGCCACACCGGACCGGGAGGCAGTTAATGCGCCAGCTCGACTGGTCCCGATGGGTCGGTGTTTAGAGAGGACGCCACCCACATATTGTTGTTGTTGCGGCGAGTCCTGGAGGCTCCTAGGCAACGCAGCACGGCAGCACGCGGCGGCGTGCGTCTCCCACTAATCATGCCTCCACGTGCGAGGGCGCCCGGGTTGGCCATGGCGGGAAGACGGCGGGGCGTAGGCCGGAAGCGGGTTGGCCGAGATCGAGCCGAGTCAAGTCAATTGCGCTTGGTGCAGTCAGTCGGTACGAGGCGGGAAAAAGTAAAAGAAAAAGGAAAGAAAAAGAAAGAGCAAAGCGTTCCTGTGTAGAGGGCGCCATTCGAGATGGAGAAGCTGTCGGTGATGGCGGCCAAACGTGAGCATGGGCCTCCATCATGGACGTCTGGAGGAGGGACGGGGATAGTAGAGATGAGCCCACACGACTACGCGTGCATGCTTCGGTGGGCGTTTCGTCGGGAGGAGGACGGGGACGGGGCCGGGGAAGGGTGCAAGAATAGATTGTGACCGTTTCGGTGGGGCCATTTGGTCAACATTTGGCTCGCGGGCCTCTGGAAATGGGGGCAGGGGTGCTTGTTCGATCAAGGCGAAAGGAAGGGAAACTGTGGTTCAAAGCCTTCTGCGTGATTGTAGAGTGACCTGAAAGCCGAAGGTTTCGCGTTTTGGTGAGTTTACTCTGTGATGGACGCGGAATTGCTTTGACCTACCGTTCGCTAAAACACACAGCTATTACGGAATGAAACAGTCACCCGCGCGACCTGGGAAGTCTGCTTCCAACGGTACCATTTCTTGCGTGCGGTCCGCAGCCGCTGTTTGTCTCGTTCGAAAATGAAAAACCAAAGAAACACCATTGGTCGCTTTGCATGAAACCATTTAAGAAAGAAAAATCTGCTGCTCGAGTATACAGACCAGGAGCCGATCGACAAATTTCCGCCTGATAAATGAATTGAATCGTGGCTCGAGCACGTAGTAATCGTTGTTGATCAGGCCAAAAATAGTTTACTCAGCTCGAGCTTAAACCTGTGGCCCTACTACACTTTGGACATCAATCAGTGTGAGTACGAGTGAACTGGAAATGAGTTGAAGGTGGTGGTTTGGCGAAATCATCATCTTGAAATCCAGTGGCAAGGCTCACTCGCACCCGATCATCTTCGCAATGCAGAAACAGATCAACAGCTCTAGCCTAGGCTGACAGTGCGCCCATGGACTGACAGTGAGAGTGCGCCCATGGACTGAGAGTGAGCAGCTCCAAAAAAGAACCTCATCATTGGCTCGCCAGCAATGACTACAAACATTTTCCTTCAATGGTGGGAGGGCAAGATCTTATTTCGATGGACTCGCAAATGATGCGCGTACACGGCGAAAGCGTGCGCGTCCGATATGCGCGTCCGGCGTCGCGCACGATCCGCCAGCTGGATGAACGAAGCGTGCAGTGCAGCCTCATCAAGTTCCTGGCAATTCCGAGGAGCCGCGCGCGGCGTACTAGTACCATCGAATGTTGAGGAGGCTCGAAAGCAAGCAAGGAAAACAAAGCAACTATAGATCCAGTCGGGCGCGACGCGCGCGCGAGCGACCGAGCTCGTGCGGCGGGGCGCAGCGCGGCGCAGCGCGGCGCAGAGCCGCAGGCAGCGCAGCGCTCGAAGGAGGCGCGGTCCCGGTCGCGCCGCGGCTCGTCGCGGTCGCGGTCGCTGGCGAAACGAGGCACGAACGAAGGCGCCGGCGAGGTGCAGAACGACGGGAAGCCGCTGCGGCAGCGCGCGAGAGCGAGTGGAGCGCGACAGCATGGGCTCGTCGGCCGTGCCCGGCGCCAAGCTCGGCGCGAGCTTGGTGCGCAAGTGGACAGAGTACCAGGAGGAGGATGCCATGGTGTTGGGCATCGGCGTGACGGTGGCCTGCGTCTGCATGGCGTCCGGCCAGTGCGACGAAATGCTCCTGTTCGGGGCGATTTCACTTCTCTTTGGCATCCTTGTGACCTGTAAGCTCCCTGCACTCCATGTAGAAACCACATTGCGCGACGCTGGCGCACCAGAACACCGAACAGATATCATGGCTGCGCTCGAGCGCGAGGCTGGCATCGACCTTTCGACCGACACCGAGGCCATATTATTTTCCGTGGGCTGGGTCTTGACTGCACTCGCCATCTTGCTGCTGGCGCGCCGCACGCTGCAACGCTACTCGCCAGCGGCCTGCGTCATTCTTTACTGTGCGTGCCTCAGCACGGTATTGCGCGACCGTGCTGCGGACGCCCAGCCCGTCATGGCCACAATCGTCGCGAGCATGTGTGCGCTCTCGTTAAAGAGTAATCACGTGCTCCGCTTGCACATTGCAGCGGCTTGCTTCTGTGCCTGCATGCTGGTCATGAGTGAGTGGTCGCAGTCCTCGTCATCATCTTCTTCAAGTGGTAGTGATGCGCACGGAGGCGGTGGTGGCCTCGAGGTTCAAGAGGTGCTCGGTCCCTCGGGCGTCAGTCTTTGCCTCACTGTTGGCCTGGGCGCCTGTCTGGCGCATGATCTGACGGCATTTTTTCTGCTCGAGCCCGCAGTGGATGCGGCCCACCTTTGCTATGTGCTGCTCGCAACCCTCTTTAACGTGGACGCGGCGCTGGAGCTCGCGTCTGGACACTTGCTTCCCGTCATCGAGCGCTGGATTCCGCAGAATCTTGTCTCCGCGCACCGGGGTCCGGCTGCCACAAAGGTTTTGCAGATGCGTTGGGCGGACTCCCTCGAGCGCATGGGAAGACTGCGCGTGTCAGCACCGTGGGCGGAGATCCTGACGTATCCTAACCTCGTGGCGCTCGCACCGCCATTCTGCGTCTTTTTCGCATCGACGATGATTCTGCGCAGACTGTTTTCCCCCAAGGCGACCTGGCGAAGATCTCGATTCAAGTGGACAGTCGCCATTCTTGCCTGCGGACTTGCAGGCACCTTGGCCTGGGCCTATACCTCGGCTTGGGACTGGCGCGTCTTGTCTCGGCACGCCACGAGCCCTGCGGCGCTCACCATGGCCTCGAGTGGCCTGTACCTCTTGGTTACGCTTGTGACGGCATCGACAAAACATTGTAGCATCGTCAAGGGCAAGTGGTGGACAATGATCTACTTTCAGAGCGGTCAGCTCGCAGCTGGAAATGGCAGCGGCGGCCGTGGCGGCAATGGCAGCGGGGGCCGCGGTGGCGCGGCAGCACGTGGCGGGCCACCGCCTTTTTACATTCGGGGCGCCGATGATGCACGCGTAAAGGCTGTGGCGACCGAGCTGACCAAGCTGCTGGGCACGTACAAGAGTTTGGCGCTCCAAGTGCAGCGGCTGCAGCGGGCGACTGAGGGTAATGTTGCGCCCGGGCGTGAGCCGGACCTCGAGGATGTCGAGCAGCTCGCCAAGCAGCAGATCCAGGCTGCCGATGTGGCCTGTCGTGCAGCCGTGGCTGCGGAAAAGGTAGCGCTCCAGCTCCGGGAGCTGACGAGCGACGCAGAGACGGAACGCGATCTCCTCTTGTCGATTCGCAAACACTCCAAGACCGTCGCGGCTGCCGGCAGGTCTACGAACGACCACTACATGGTCATCAAGCGGCAGACAGACAACGCTGTTTCAAGTTTTGCATTGATGCGCAAGGAAATGGAGGACGCCGAAACACAGGCAGAGTCTCTCATGGAGCAAGCACGTCGCGAGCTGCGTCGCGCCGTGAAATACTATGCGAGGTCGCGCCTCGCGGCCCGCGACAAGCACGCGCGCCATGATCTCGACCAACTCATGGCAAAACTCACGACGCGGGTCGACCGGCAGATCATGGATCCGGATCAGGTCAAGCATTACCTGTCTGCTGCCAAGGCCTCTGCACAGAGCGACACGGGACGCGGCGTGGCCGGCGCCAGCGGCAGCGCTAGTACTCCCGCGGCGGGGCCTCCACATTCGCTTCAGCCTTTTGCGGGCCATCCCGCTGGCGAGTCCAAAGACGCACTTGCGTCACCCTCCGGAGCCGCAGCCGCGCCTTCGACGCCGTATGAAATGGCCATGAAGCGCAAGGGCATTTCGGCCCACGACAGCGCGGGGAGCGCGGCGAATGGGCGCAATGGTCTCAGTGGTCTTGATGCTGGTGCCGACGGCGACTTTCAGGGCGCACAGGGCTCTTCTTCGGCCAAGTTTGCGCACTTTATTGACCTTTCCAGGGACGAGGGCAACAACGGCGCGAGCGGGCGTCAAGAGAGCGGCAAGTCCCGATCAACTGCTTCGGGGAAGCAGTCGAGCTCACAGCGCAGCAAGCGTCGCTGGTGGCCCTTTTCCTCGTCATCCGCACGTTCGCGCGCCGCCTTGGCCTCCTCCACTCCTGCTGGTGCTGCGGGCGCTTCTTCATCTGCCGCTGGGTCTGGTGTCACTAGCAACACCAGTAGCAGCGATTACACTAGCGTTGCGGAGGCGCAGCGTGCCTCGCAGCGTGGCGCGCGCCACCGCTCGCTCAACCTGTCTAACAAACGAAAATGAATGATCTTTTTGCCAGCCTTGTTTATTTGCCTCGCCATCGACGTGCGATCTTTTGGCATTCATTCGTTCCTTTTGAGAACTGACTTTTGGCAGGTTAAACAGCACTGACTTTTGGCACGTTGTCCATGGATCGAATCTTCCAAGCCTAGACTCACATCTGTCGGTCAGTCAGCGTCTGCGTCCTCCTCCTCCTGCTGCCAGGCTCTACTTGCGCTCCGTCTCCACCAGCCAGCAGCAGCTGCAGCTGCAGCTGACTTGACAGTGAGTCTGTCTGTCTGTCTATCTGTCTGTCTGTCTGTCTGTCGTTCGACACGCGTCGTTGCGCGTCGCCCGCTGCGCTGCGCTGCAACGTGTGCACGCATTTGCATCTCCATCGCCCAGGACGCCCAGCCTCCTCGCGCTTTCAGCCCGCGGCGGCAGCTCTCGCCGAGCGCGCCTCGCTTCGCCTTTCGTCGCCTGCGTTGCTGACCCTGCTCAGCGCAGCGGCTCAGCACGGCGGCTCAGCACGGCTCGGCTTGGCGCGGCTCGGCGCGGCTTGGCGCGGCACGGCGTCGCGCCCATCGCAAGCCTAGCGATGCCCGCCGCCTCCGTCGCACATCCTGCCCTGGCCCCGCGCCGGACCGCGCCCGCTCGGCGTCTTCGTTCTCGCGGGTGTCTTCTGGACGCGCGACCTTCCCGAGGGCGCACAGGGCCGCGTGCTTGGCCGCCTGCGCGGCGCGGCCGGGCTCGACCCGGCGGCGGGAGAAGGCGGAAGCAGGAGGCGCGCTGAGCCCGACGCTCTGGGCGGGGATTGGGTGCCGCGGGGGCCCGCGATTCGGGGCGGCGGGGGCTGGAACCGGCCTATGAAAGGCGGCAGGGCTCGGCAGGACCGCGACGAGGGCGCGGCCGCGAGCACGCAAGCAGCAGCAGACCCGAGGCTTTGCAGCCGCGGCAGGAGCAGCACGCCGCGGAGCAGGAGCAGAGCAAGCAGCGCAGAGCGGAGCGGCGGAGCAGAGCAGAGCGAGCAGAGCGAGCAGAGCGCGATCGAGGGCCGAGCAAGAGCAACAGACGCGAGGGAACGTGCACAGGCGCGCACAGCGAGCGAGCGAGCAAGCGAGCAGGCAAGCGCGGAAAAAGCTAGCTTGGTTTCGAGCGTGACGATGGCGACGGCAGTGGAGCGCGCGAAGATGGGAGACGTGGCGACGGAGGCGGCGAGCCCCGAGGAGGCCAAGAGCGCGCAGGAGGCGCTCGACAAACTCACCGCGACGACCTCGTGGACGCGGGAGGACGTCGTGAGATCATTGACGATCCCGAGGGGAGAGGACTACCTCGAGAGCACCCTGGTGCGCTTCCTGCGCGCACGCAAGGGTGACGCCGCCAAGGCGGCCGAGATGATGGATAAGGCGCTCGAATTCCGAAAGGTGCACGACGTGGACCACATCCTCGAGAAACCCATTGCCAAGGAAATCCTCAGGCACATTCACAAGGGCGTTTACGACGGCATCCTCCCCGAGACAGACAAGTTCGGCCGGCCCGTGTACATGCTGCGAGGAGGCGCTAGCAACGATGCGCTGCACACCTTGCTCGGCGAGAAGCCTGAGGGCTTCGAGGGCGAGTGGGACTTTCATACCCTCGAAGACGCCTTTGTTCACTGGCACCTCATCATGATCGAATATCTCACCACGGTACTCTTTGCCGAGGCCACGGCCAAGGCCGGCCGCCTCATCAACAAGTACGTTGTGCTCGACGACCTCAAGGGCTTCAGTCTGCACGGCGTCAAGGCCTTTTACAAGGTGATTGGCTGCTTCAAAAAGACGACCGCCATCGACCAGCTGCTCTACCCCGAACTGCTCAGCATGCTCATCTTTTGCAACAGCCCGGCCCTCTTTCGGGGACCGTGGAAGTTCATTTCTAGCTTCCTCGAGGGCGACACGGCGCGCAAGATTTTCGTTCTCGGCGGACCCTCCCAATTTGAGGCCCCTCTCGAGGTCATTGTCGACAAGAAGGATCTTCCCGAATTCTTTGGCGGCTCGCTCAAGGGCAACCACGTGTCCACGTACGAAAACCCGGACACGGAAGTTTTCGACAAGATTGACGACTTTGTCTCTGCCAATGGCAAGCGCGCAGGCTTTGACGTACAGAAGCGAAGCCAGCCCTTTTCTGTCATCAATATTCCTGCGCGCAGCGAGGACAAGGCCTCCATCGAGCTTGAGGCTGGTCATGTCGCAGAGTGGCAAATCATGCTCGAAGCCCATGACGTAGAGTACCGCGCCGTTTTCAGCCCCAACGAAAGTACCAAGGAGAGCAACGATACCATCACAGTTCACGACCCCGAGCGTAACCCGCACGCTAACGATGTCCGCACACATGCCAGTTTCCACGCCGAATGCGATGGCGTGCTGACGCTTGAGCTTAGCAACAAGCACAGCCGCATGCGGTCCAAGACGGTGCTTTACAGATTGTACACATGGCGCCCTGCCAAGTCCACCGCTGCCGCTACGACCGAAACGGAGGATCCCACGGCGAGTGAGCTGCCTGCAACGGCGTCAGCCACCGAGAGCATTCCAGCCAAATGCGGGCCCGAGGGGCTCGTTGCATCGCAACTCGAGCAAGACAGCCTTCAAGCCAATTCGAGCGCAACCGCCTAAATAACCATCCTCGACCTACTTGAACTTTACCAGTCTCTCTCTTTCTCTCGCTCTTTTTCCTCCAGCTCGAAACGATTAAACTTGCACGATGATCTGTTCCACCTTGTCCAGCTCGAAACGAAACGTTTCGGAACAAACCCAGAGTGCACACCCGCAAAAAGTTTGCACGTTCCCCTTTGTTGAGAGGAGTGAGAAGAGATCGCGCAAGCACGTGTGGCCGGCCACTGCACGGAGCGAGGTGGTCACGGCGATGACGCGGGAACATCTTCTTTTTTACCAGCCAGCTGCAGCTTATACTGCTGCTATACCCATTCCTATAACTTTAACTTGCACGTGCGAGGACCCCCCCCCCCCCCCCTCCCTCCCCTGCCCTGCGCCTTTTCCTCCCTCGCAGCGGCGACGTGAGACGGCAAACCTGAACGCACGCACGCACACGCACGCGAGACGCAAGACGACACAACACGACACAACACGACACAACACGACACGAGACGGCACGACGCGCAGAGGCTTCGGCAGCCAGCGCAGCCTCCCGGCCGCCGGAGGAAGGAGTCTCTCGGGGTGCAGCTGGGCTGACTGACTGACAGCGGGCGTGGCGTCGTTGGCGTCGTTGGTGTCGCGGAGAATGAGTAGCGCAGCCGTGGAGCGCGCCAAGCACGGCGACGTGGCGACCGAGGCGTCGGGGCCAGAGGAAAAGGCCAAGGCGGAAAAGGTGCTGGAGACGCTGACGTCGACCACCGCGTGGACGCGCGACAACGTGGTGGCGTCGCTGACGATTCCGCCTGGGGAAGAGTACCTCGAGACGACGCTCGTTCGCTTCCTGCGTGCGCGAAATGGCGACGTCACCAAGGCAGCGACCATGATGGACGAGGCTCTCACCTTTCGGAAACGCCACGATGTGGACAACCTCTTGAACAAACCCATGAGCAAGGACCTTCTCAGACACGTGCGTCTGGGCGTCTACGATGGCATCCTTTCCTCCTTTGATAACTTTGGCCGCCCCGTGTACATGCTGCGTGGAGGCCTGAGCAACGAAGGCATCCACGAGATCCTGAAAAAGCCCCACGAGTACACGGGAGAGTGGTCTTCGCAGGCCCTCGAGGACGCCTTCATGCACTGGCACATTGTCATGCAAGAGTACCTAACGAGAGTCTTGTGCGCAGAGGCCACCGCCAAGGCGGGACGCCTCATTAACAAGTACCTCGTCATTGACGATCTCAAGGGCCTCAGCCTGCACGGCATCGCTGGCGTCTACAAGACCATTGGTTACTTTAAAAAGACGGCCTACATTGATCAACTGCTCTACCCCGAGATGATGAGCATGTTCATGATCATCAACAGCTCGGCGCTCTTCCGCGCTCCTTGGAAACTGATCTCCAGTTTCCTTGACGGCGATACGGTGCGCAAGATTTTCATTCTCGGTGGACCTTCGCAATATCTCCCGCCCCTCGAGGCTGTGCTGTCCAAGGACAAACGTCCCGACTTTCTTGGGGGCACGCTGCCGGGCGCGCACGTGACCACCGTCAATACGCCAGACACGGTGATCTTTGACCGAATCGATGACATTTGTCTCGCGAACGCCCAAAAGAACGGCTTCGACATTGCGCAGCGCTGCGCCCCGCTCAAGCAGCTCACCGTCGCTGCCAAGGCTGTGGAGACAATCACGAGCGAGGTTTCCGCCGGAGAGACGATCGAGTGGCAGTTGACCGTCGACGCGCACGACATTGGTCTCCGCGTCTTCTTTAAGCCTTCTGATAGTCAAGAGATTGAGGTCATTGATGAACCGGAAAAGAAGCATCAGTCGAGCGATGTTCGTCTGCACATGAGTTACGTTGCGTCGACCAATGGTCTTCTCACGATCGAAGTAAGCAACAAGCATAGCCGCTTCCGCTCCAAGTCCGTCTCGTACAGAGTGTATACGTGGCAGTCCAAAGTGCCAGCTCAGGATGCTGAACTTCCCAACAGCGACAACGTCTCCGTCGGTGTAGGAAAGGCCAGCGCCACCGCGTCCGCCCTGCCCGTTGATGCAGGAGCCCCTGCAGTGCCTGCGAACGCAACGGGCGCGGAGTGATGCATTTGTGTGCCTCGAATCGTGCTGCGTGTGTCGCTTTCCCCAAAACTTGTCACATCTCGCGGCTTTTGCAAGAAAGTTGTGGAGTGACGAGGTCAAAAGTGGGACGAGCCTGGGTCAGAAATCAGAAGAACAGCGTGAGAGATCAGACGATTGGAAACAGAAAGCAGACGACCAGCGACTGAAATTCTCACGTGCATCTACCTCCATTTATACGTACAGGCTCGTGTGCATTCCTTCAGACAACCAAGAATACTGTGTCTATTCTTTTCTTTTCATTGTCATTGGTCATTGGCGGCCGTCACCGAAGAAAAGCGAAAAGGATATTATCATTGTCAAGAATCATTATTTCGAATACCAGAGCAAAAACTATACTCTGCGCGAGTTGTCTGTCGCGCTTGCAGCGCTTGGGCGCGATACCTCCTCCGAACTCTTGCTCGATCATTTCCCATTGAGACAAAGCCAAAAGAGACTCGCGGATTTTCCGAACACCAGAGATGAAAATTTGCTCTATGCGGGTTGTCTGTCGCGATTGCAGAGCTTGTGTTTTTATTTTTTATTTTTATTTTAATTAACACGGAGTTCGCGAGTAAAGTACGTGATCGTCTCCTCATA
>BGKB01000310.1:0-20085 GCA_003116975.1 Aurantiochytrium sp. KH105 | reverse complement strand
TTTTGACCCTTTTCGCACTTAGTGCAGCATATAGTGCACGCACGAGCTTTAGCTTGCAGCAATTGCATGTGCTTGCCCTGTGCTCGGTTTGACAAAATCTCAGGGAGACGCGTGGCTCGATATCCAGGTGCTCTCGGATTCGGAACCTCTTCAGGCGGATCTTCGAGCTCGTTCGCATCCGCTCTGGTTCCTTTGAACATCACATTTAGCGCTGATTCCAGCTCGTTCAAGCTGATGCGTAGCTTTTCCAGGAATTTCTCAAATGAGATACCTTTCTTGCGCGACATCCATGACTCCCAAGAGTTGCACGTGCGTATAAAGTCCCTATTTTCTGTCAGCTGGTAGGCACGAAAGCAATTGTAGAGCGCATATTCGAACCATGTTGAGAACATGATCGCATTTGGAGTCAAACGCGAAGTCCGCCGCGCGCGACCTGATAACGTCTTTCGCACAGTGTCCACTCCTCCCATCATGTGGTTCCAGAAAGAACCTGTGATAGGGATAAGTTTCCGGGCCGGCGGTGGAGTCCCATTGGAAATGACGTCGATACTGTACTTGCGCCAGAGCTGCAGGTATATCTCTACGGTGTGATGGTCTTGTGCAAAACCGAGGTGCTCGCTGTAGTCCTCGGCAATGTCTGGAACGGGCTCCTGAGCATCAGAGTAAATGAAGCCAAGGTACTCTTTGGCGAGGGATGAAAAGTAGAGCCTCCAGGCCTGGCGCTGTGACGATGAAAATCTGACGATCACAATTTGCCGGATATCGACCGTATCTGCGTACACTAGAAGTGTGCATGGTGCATCCAAAACAGCTGCATGATGTGCACATTGTGCACGATAGGATGCATTTGGCACAAGATCTTTGAAGTCCTGTGTACCCGCGTCGCATTCTCGAAACAGACCTTGTCGAGAAATCCGCTCATCGAGAGCCGTCTCCGAAGACCGCACTGTCGCGGTCTTAATTTCCAGAGCGAACACATATTTCTCCAACTGGTTGCAGTCCGGCATGGTTCCTTCGAGACTGTCCGCATCGCTTTCCTCGAGCGAGCCGCGAGTACAAAGCAGCACACCAGCCCCATCGGGTGAATCCGCAAGGAAAGTGTCGTCTCGGCGGGTCAGCAAGCCGTACGTGCGGATGCACGATATTCGGAGCCGCCCATCGGTGAGACTAAGAATGGTCGTCGGAAGCGCAGCAAGCACCTTCGACTCGTTCTTCTTTCCCAAACTAAGAGGGTCCTGGTGAACGCCCGTTTTTCTGGTGATCGGCTTCATGAACCAGGTTCTGAAAACGCGACGAAGAAACGTGCGTTGCCGCTCTTGAAAGGACCGCACGGCTCCAGCGTTGTCGTCTTCCCTGTCCTCACTGTCACTGTCTTCGTTGCTCTTCATGCTGTCGCTGCTTTCAGCATCGTTGTTGTCGTCGCTATCATCACTTTTGTAGCTCTTGTCGTCGCCACTATCCCCACTTTCATCCCTGCTAACATCGAGATCGCTCCCTGAGAGAAGACTTTCGGTGGCTTCAAGACAGCGGTTAGAGCTGGTCCTTGTTGCCCTGCGGCGACATGCCATTTGACGTCTTCCGCGAGTCGCAGCTGCTCTGTTTTCCTCGTCACTTTCTTCATCGCTTGACGTGTCTCGTTCTTCCCGTTCGAGATTTGGCCTCGTTGATGATTCTAATGACAATACCGAGTTTGTACTATCTATGGGCTTCATGCCCACGCCAGTAAGGCCTTTGGCTCGAAGCTTTCGTTCTGCTTCAACAAGACGATTCTGAATCCTCTCCATACTGCTCCCACTCATCTTCGTTGTCAGCTTCATCGTGTTGTTTCTCGTCCCCATACTCCGTCGTCGGCGCACCCGACCGTGACGGTCCATGCTTGCTGCGTTGCACGATCATGTGTTGGCGCGCGATTGATTTTGTTGGCCTGTGCACTGTTTGCTAGTTTGACCGTTATTCTTATGGCGGTCCGAGTCTGAGTCCCCGAGTCAACACCCATAGTCACTTTTTTCTGTTGCAAACCTGAGGAGGCCTTGGGCTTCATCCTTGAGTGGGTCGTCTCGCGGCGTGTCTTGGGCGATTAAATGGCGCGCCCGTTCTTTATTTTCTATTCTCCTCGTGTCAGGCCATGACTGAGAATAGATCGTCTGGGGATAAAGACAGCGAGAAGCGGGGATCTCAAAAACAAAGAGAAAGGAAGATATAATCAACAGTCTACAAAGCCAGAAGAGGCAAGATGGTAGATAAGCATGATACTTCTCAGCTGCTGCCCTGTGGTGTTAGCTAGGTGGTGACAATTGTCGTTTTCGTGCAAACCTTGGATGTGACAGAAACAGCCGCTTCAGCAGCTGTTTCCCAGTACGAGTCGCCGCCACGAGACCAATAACCATCACACAGGTCCATGTAAAAGGCGGTAGCATCGTCATCGAGCTGATTTGGAGCAAAGCAATAGACTTTCACCTTTGGGAAGGCGTCAAAAACTTCGTCGCGCGCTTTGACGGTGTCTTCTCTCGCCGTTTCAATATCGGAATTTTTCCTCTGTGGATTGCCGTCTGAGAGCACTATAATGCTAAATCCTTCGCCAGTCGATCTGTTGAAGTGTGTCTTGTCAGATGGATTTTGCAAGATATCGAGGGCGTCCTCGAATACCTTCCACGTAAAGGTGTACCCACCTGTGTTGAAATCGTCCTCGAGAAAATCGATGATTTTCTCTTCGTCGGCGGCATCGTCATTGTTAAGGTTGATGCGACGAGTGAGGAATTCTTTTTGGTAGAACTTGATGCCTACACGCACGGATTCCGAAGTCTCGCTATTGTCGAAGAGCTGTGTAACCATCTCGATTGCAAATGCACGCTCATTTTCTTCTTCTCCACTGCTGATGGAATTCGATACATCAATGTACATCATGACATCTTGGGTACAGGACTCAATGACTTCGACAGTCGTTGTGTTTACGGTCGGTCGCGGCGTCGGCTCCGGCGTTGGCTCTTGCGTTGGCTCTTGGGTTGGCTCTTGGGTGGGCTCTGGTGTTGGCTCTTGGGTGGGCTCTGGTGTTGGTGCCAATGTTGGCACAGGGACTGGTGCCATTGTTGGCACTGGCGCCAAGGTTGGCGCGGTTGGTTCTGGCGTGGGCGCCCAGGGTGTGGGTTCGAAGGAAAAATTATCGAACGATGGGCTTGCAGTGGGTCCTGGTGTCGAGACGACTGTCGAGATCTCGTCTTCTGAGGAGACAACCGTTGCGCCTGAGCGAGTCGTAAGCACAACACCAGTGGCCGTGCCGATGACGGCCACCGCGACCAAGCCAAGAACGACTTTGGTGGCAGAGATGCCTGCCACAGTCAGTCCAGAAGAATAAACGCCGGGGGGCGGGGCGTCTGTGATGGGCGCCGTGAGGCCGCCTTCTTCAGCCATTGTTTCCTTCGCTCAAGGGCGCGCGCACAACACGCGGCAATGTCTGTTCAAACCCTGCAAAGACGCGCTTGGGGTTTTCTTCGCGTGCCGCTGGCCAAGCTGGTCCACGAGCTTTAGCTGGCTGCCTTCTTGGGCTTGGACACAGAGGAGCCCGGACGGTACTTGCAGCACGCGCCACGAGCTTCACAACGCTCCCGCCGTCGTCGCGTTGCCGACCAGCCTGCCTGCTTGCCCGTGCGCGGGAAGGCTTACAGCGGCGTTGGCTGACGAGCGCCTCGTCCGGCCCTCGTGCACCCTCGCGCGCGCGACACGCGACACCACGGCCTCTCGTTCCCCTCGGCTCGCCTTGGCTCGACTCGTGCACGTGCCGCAGCACAGCGCAGCCCAGTGCTGGATGTTCGCTTGCGTCCAGGCCTCCCGGCGGCGCGCCTGCAGGCCTCCGCGGGCTCCACGCGCGCGCGCTTCGCGTTTGCTTTCTCTCCCTCGGGCGCCCCGACTCGCCGCCGCTCTCCGCCACGTTGTTGTGCTCTGCCCGCTCGCGGAAGACTCTGCCGCGCGTTGAGTGCTTTCTCGCTTGCTTGCTTGCTTGCTCGCTTGCTTGCTTGCTTGGCTCGCAAGTCGGCCTTTCGCAGCTTGCCGCACTTCGCGCGGGCGCCAGCAAATGCGCTTCGGCGGCCGCAAAGTGCCGCAAACGAACCGCAGCGCGTGAGTGGCGGCGGCCGCAATGCGCAGAAGGGTGTGCGAGAGTGTGGTGTGCACGCATGCGCTGCGTGCTGCTCTTTCTTACTCTGCTTGCCTACCACTGGTGGTTTGATTTTACATGTTA
Source organism: Aurantiochytrium sp. KH105 (assembly GCA_003116975.1). Taxonomy (NCBI): domain Eukaryota; class Bigyra; order Thraustochytrida; family Thraustochytriidae; genus Aurantiochytrium; species Aurantiochytrium sp. KH105. Next base: position 15,851 of record BGKB01000310.1, on the reverse strand, counting down.
TAATCTTGTGCGGGAGAAGGTAGGGCCTAGTATAAAAAGTGGGCGGCACGTGCGGCAGGGGTATCCCTGACACCGGACGCGGAGCGCTTGTAGAGATTAATATATTGAACTGCTACTGTGTCCGGTGATATATTAAACTTGCACGCGCTGCGCGAGCCTGTCGGCTCGAGTTTTCGACCTTTTGCCAATCCAAGTTCGAGTTCGAGTTCGAGTTCGAGTTCGAGTATAGATTGCTTGCCTTGTGGTCAGTTGGTTGGTTGGTTGATTGGTTGATCGGTCGAGTCCAATCAACCAGGCAAGTTGAACGCCAGAGACGACGACTGGAGTTGGCCCAGCCAGCCGCCACCGCAGCCTGAAAAGAAGCAGCTCATGGAAGCTGCAGCTGGCTTTGGCTGGCGTCCCGCGGCCCGCCGGCCCACCCGCCCACGCAGCCGGCCGGCTTGCTTGCTTACTTTCACTTGCGTGCGTCCGTGCGCGCGTGCTCGCTTGCTCGCTGATTCGCTCCCCGAGAGGCCGCCTGCCGCTGCTGCTGCTGCTGGTGTTGCAGCTGAGCCGCACCTGGCAATGGTGGCTAGCTAGATGTAGCCGACGGCAGTGCAGCGATTAAGGCGAGCGAGGGGTGGACTGCTGAAGCGGAGTGCGGGCACGCGCCTCCGGGACGGACGGACACCGTCTCCTCTTTGCCCAGGCCAGGCGGCAGCCCGGCTCGTCAAGCAGGTGTAAACTTTTTTGTTAGTCAATCAAAGGAGCGAAGGTTCATTTGGTTATACGGTATAGCTAGGCCTAACGCAATCTGTAGGAGACGGGGGGAAAGTCCACGTCGTTGTCATTCTCGTCAACGCAAATGACCTCGAACTGAAGGTACTTTTGGTTGGGGTCGATGGGCTTTTGCGTGACGGACTCGACGAGCTCCGGCATGGTCATCTTCATGCGCTCAGCCCGCTTCTCAGCGTTGGAAAAGAACGAGTGCAGGATCGAAACCGCATACGAGAGCATGTTGACCTCGACATTGTACTTTTCCTGGAAAAAACGCAAAAAGTCGGCAAGCGTGAGCGGCTTCTCCGAGCCGTCAATCTCAATCTTGTCCCAAATGGACCACTTGAGAGAGCCAGCCACCGTCTTTTTCACCTCGATGGGCTCGGAAAAGGCGAAAAAGGGCAGCGCAAGGTTCGTAAACCCATTCTTGTAGCTCTCCACCTTGTTCTTGCCTCCAACGACCTTGTAAAGTTCGATGCACACGAGACCGGTCACGAGAGCCGTGGTGGTCGCGATGGCAGGAATGATGGAACCGGCAATCTTCTTGGTCTCGTACTTGCCAGCCTCGCCAATCGAGTAGTTGCGCGCGCGCAAGTTGGAGGCGGCAGTGATAAAGTCCATGTGCCAGTTCTCCTCGTTGTCCTTGTCAAACTCGATCTCATTGAGCTTGACGTCGGCAAGGTCGGCGGGCTTGGGCAGCGTCGCAATAATGCTCTCCGCAGCCGTAGACACGTCGACCATGTCCTTGTTAGACTCTTCTTGCTCCTTTAGCTCACGATCATTGGCAGCAATCTTGATACTCTTGGGCCTGAAAGGCGGCACGAGGACCTTGGGCAAGTGAGCGCGAAAGACAGACTCGTCCTTGCACTCGGGCAGGCCGTAGACCTGGGCGCGAAGGTTGGCAGCGGCAATGATGAAAGCCATGTGCGTCGGGTCGTCGACGCTGAACTCCAGAGGCTGGGGCTCGCGCTTGGTTCCAGACCAAAAAGGTGTGCCCGTGGAAGTAATCATGCCCGGCGGGAACGAGTGCAAAAGCTGCTTGATCTGGTTGGCGTAGTTCTCCTCAAACTGCTCGCGGGCCCACGTAATGCAGTCCTCAAAACTTGAGGGACGGCTCGTGAGCAGCGAGGACTTGAGGCCCTCGAGCGTCTGCACCTTGGTGTTCTCTTGCGCGTCGAGACGAGGAACAAAATCCGGGTCCGCAATGTACTGGTTGGCGTTGCGCGGAAGCTGCGCAAAGGCGCCCTCAAACCAGTCACGAGCGTACTGGATGGTGTGGTCGATCTTGTAAGGAAAGTTCTTGAGTGTGCACACGGGCACTGACTTCTCGGGCGGGTCGCGCGTCGCGCCGTAGTTCTCCGTCAGGTGCGGGACGACCACCTGCGTGTTACCCTTGGTTCCGAGGGTCCCGGACTCGAGCATCGGCTTGCAGTAGTTCAAGCACCGCTGGTCCACGTAAAGGCGGGCGTCCACGTTGTCGAGCGCCGTGCAGACGGCGTCGAGGCTGGCAAAGAAGTCGTCGCCGAAGACGTTCTCAGTCTCGGTACCGACGCGCTCCTCAAAGGCCTTGATGGACATCTCGTCGTTGATGAGTTTGGCGGCCCCGGCAGCTGCGGTCGACTTGCTCGAACCCACATCTTTGGTCCGAAAGAGGAACTGGCGGTTCAGGTTTGACCGTTCGATCTTGTCCATGTCGGTGATGTAAATGGCGCCGCCGTTGGCCGCATCCGTGGCGACGCCCATAAGCGCCCAGTTCTTGAGCATCTCACATCCGATGGCGCCTGCGCCCACGAGAAACATGCGCATCTTGCGCAGCTTGTCCACGAAAGGACGGCCAAAGACGGCAATTTCGCCGTCGTAGCGCGAGTTGAGCGGACGCACGTCCTCAGGCGCCGGTGCAGACGCCGCGTCCGGCAAGCATTCGACGGCGTCAAAGTAGAGCCACTGGTTCAAGGGGGAGAACTTGCCCGAGCAGGCCTTGAGCACCTCCTGGCCCACGACACCGCCCAGAAAGGCAGCCATGGGCGAGAGCTCAGCGCAGGCTCCCGAGGCGAGGGCCACAACGATGCCGCGCGCATTCTCGTCAAAGTCTTCGTCCTCGAGCGAGAGGACATCCGCGTCGCTGCCCTTGGCCTCTGTGGCCGCGGCGACGAGAGCCTTGACGTGGTCGACAACCTCTTCGCACTGTTCCGCGTTGCCTGGCTCGGGATAGGCGCCGTCGTGAGCGACGCGAAACTTGTCGAGACCTTGAAAGGCAAAGTGAAGGAGTTCGCTGCGGCCGAGCTTGGCAAAATCGGTGAGCAAGAACTCACCAGGCCGGACGAGAGCCTCACGCATTGGCTTGAATGAGATTTCCTTGGGCTGTTTGACCTCGTGAACGTACCCGCCGTTCTCAAACGGGGTGAGCTTGGTCGTGTCCACTGGGATCTCAAAGGTGTACGGGCCCTTGGACGTAATGGGCACCGGTTCGTGGTCGTTGAGCTCTTCCATGCCCTTGATCTCAGAGAACCGCACGAGCGTGCCGTCCTCGAGGCCGTGGCGTGCCTCATCGTGGACGGTGACCACCGCAGGGTTGCCCTGGATGATGGTAGAGATCATGCAAGAGATCGGCTGCTCGCCGTTAGTGTCCGAGACGACAAACTTTTCGCCAAAGTCGCAAAAGGCGTTCGCGAAGAGTCCGTTAATTGCGCACGAGATAAAGCATACACCTGTCTCGCGGCACATGTCGTTCAGGGCAAGTTTGGTATCCTGCAGAGCATCGGCCACAACGATGACGGTGAACTGCTTGATAAAGTCCTTGTTCAAAAGCTCCCCGGAGTGCGCTTCGACCCGGACGTACTCGTTGAGTTCGGCCAGACGACGCGCGCTGGGCTCGCTGCGGGGCTTGCCCACGTCCTCGGGCGTGAGGTAGAATTGGCTTCCCAGGTCCGCAACCTTGGCCTCGGCGTCGTCGTGCACCACGATCTTCTTGACACCCGCGAGGGTCACGTTCTTGGCAATTTCAATACCTAGGCCGTTCATACCGACGACGAGGACTGTGGACCCGCCCATGCGCTTTTGCGCCTCGTGACCCATGACGTAGAGCTGCCGCGAGTAGAGGCTTTCGTCAATGCCGTCAGCCTCGTCGGCGTTGCCCTGGGCCGTTGACCCGGCTCCGGCCCCCGCCGTTGTTCCGGACGACGAGGTCGTCGCGGGCGGTTCGGGGGCCGGGGCCGCCTTGGAGGCGTCCATGCTGGCCTCGTCTGCGTCGACCTTGCGTCGCTTCGCGTCCGGCTCGTCGCCTGGCTCCACGCGGGAGCCTTCGCCCGGTGCCGCCACCTTCGCGATCGTGCGGATCCCGCGGCCGCCTCCTCCGAGGGGGGCCGCCGCGCTTCTTCCCCCGCGACCGCGAGTCTTCGCCGCTGCCGGCGCTCGCAGACTCTGCGCCGCGCGCGCTCGCCCTGCTCCTGCGCCGCGCCGCGCTGCCGTTGCGCCGCTCCCGTCTCGCTCGCGCGGTTGCGCTTCTCTCTCGCGATCACCGTTTGGATTTGTTCGACATGCCATGGATCATCACTCGCGGAGAAAAGAAAAGAGAAAGGAGAAGGAAAGCAGAGCATTTGCAGGAGAACCGGTGGCGGAGTTAGAAATCAGCACTTCCCGCCTCGGAGTCATTCATGCCACTTGCCACGGGAAGGACCGTAGACTTTTTTTTTACGCGAGGCTCGGGATGTTGACGCCACGAGAAAGTGATTGCTTGGCGCGGAAGAAAGTCATTTACGGAGCACGCAAGATCCAGGCGCGCCTTGCGTTTCATTGTGTAAAAGGCGTGCACAGCTGGAACAGGTTCCCATCTCCGTACCTTGAACTTCATTTTGATCTGGATTTCCAAGCTCGAGCCTCACCATCTCGATGCCGATGTCCACCAGAAACAGGATGGTCGCAGATCAATCGCGCCCAAATGCTGCACCACCATCAACACACTACACACTAGGACGTGGCTAGATCAGGCTAGTCGACGAGACTTTTTGGCCTGCGAGGGCCGCGCAGAGTACGTTTGGACCTTGGCCGCCCGTCCGCGCGCGCGCGCGCACGCACGCACGCACGTACGCACGCCCAAAGGGGGCTGCCGTCGGCGGCGGTGACGGCATGTCGCAGGCCACGGCGGCGGCGCGCAAGATGCGCAAGAGGGAGGCCTCGACCCCGCGTGTTGCGGTGGCACACGAACGGAGCGTCAATGCGGAGGAAGCTCGACGTCGAGCTCTGGTGCGCGCCGGGGCGCTCGTGAGCCTGACCGTCGAGGCCAGCAGGCAAGGAATGGTCGAGGATCGCGACGTCTGGAGGCTTCAGATGGTCTCGCGAGTCACCCGACAGCTCTTGAAACATTGCGAAGTAGACTTGCTCAAGATTCCACGGACCCATGACCACGGGCAAACCCGCGCCGCAAAAGTACCATTCTTCTCGACGTCTTGGTTGCAGCAGCGCTTCGGTGAAGACGACGGCATTCATCTTCGTCTGCAAGGCGTTGCAGCGCAACTGAGCTCCTCGCATTCGCGCAGTTCGATATCCGACCTTGCCTCTGCATTGCACCTCCAGTCCCATACCATTGAACGCCTTTGGCTCCGCGAGCTGCAGGTCGGTGGTTTGGACTCTTTGTCCTCATCCTTTTCTTCACTCTCAGAGCTCCGTCTGCTTCGTTGTGACACGCTAGGACCCACTCTTGAGGTCTTGGTACCGCTGCAAAACTTGCGCGCACTTTATCTTGGCGAGTGCCACCACGTGCGAAATTTACGCGGCGCTTCGCACATGGTCTCGCTTCGCAAGCTCAGACTCGTGCAAATGGATGGACTTCAATCGCTAGCTGGCCTGCACAACGCGCCAAGTCTTTGCGACTTGCATCTTATTGGACTTGAGTCGCTTCCTGCGACAAGCGAGCTCGTCACTTGCCTCCCTCAGCTGGCATCGATCAAGATCGCTTCGTGCCCGCTGCTAGGACTTTCCGACCTTGGACAGCCCCAGACCGAGGTCTTTCAGGATATAGATTTTCTCCGCCACGATGCGAGCCAGACCTCGAGCAAGTCGAGGCGGGCTTCACACCTCGACGCTGACGACGCTGACGCGAATGCTGGTTCGGACGCCCCCTTTGCAGCGAGCATCTGTCCCAATGTAGAAACAAATATGATTCTTGAAGAGACGTGTGGAGCGCTCGGTCTGCAGAGAGTCTCGCTCGGATACATGGCCTCATTGCACGAGCTACCGATGTCGATCCTCGGTTCGCACCTCGTTTATCTTCAGGTTCATCTGTGCCCTATTGCAAACCTCGAGCCTCTTTCACGCGCCCGTGCTCTCAAGGTGCTTCAACTGGCGTACATGGATGTACTTGCCTCTCTACGTGGTGTGGAGAATTGTATTCTAATGCGTAGTGTGACGCTCAAGCATTTGCCGCTCGTGGAATCGCTGGACCCACTCGAGAAGATGCTCGAGCTTTCGGTTTTGCGCGTCAAGGGTTGCCCTCTCATCAAGACTGTTCCTTCGCCGCTTGTGTGCAGTCCAAACTTGCGCCAGCTCGAGTTTTTCTCGCTGGAGCCGGAACCTGTGATTGACGAAGATGACTTTTGAGGCGTTTTACGTACACACATTTGACTTTGCTATCTTGTAATAATAAAGTTCGATTTTGATTTTTTTGCAAAGGAGGACACGACTTACCTGGCTGCAGCTACTCTGAGACCTGCTGGCTGACTGTCTGTAGTAAGTCAATGAGACGTGTGTGCAGAACAATAAAGAGCAACCAGTCTTGCCTCCATCTGCCGGCCAGGTAAAAGTTTTGTCACATACTACATTTTAAAAGTCGATTCAAGGTCGCTAAAAATGCTTGAGTGAATGAGGCAAACAAACAATAGGGGTATAGTCAAGGTTCACGAGGCGCCTCGCGATGGAGCTTCCGGGGTCGCCGCGCAGCGACCCGGACTATAGTAGCGCAGCTTACGTAGGTGGCGCGCGGTTGTTCCGCGGCGCGCGTTCTTCTCAAAGACGCCAGTCAAACTAACTTTTCCCTGCTCGACTGCGGCTGCTGCTGCAAACGACAATGACGGACGGCCGGGCACATAGTGGGATGACTTTTATCGCGAGATCGTGCCCGCCACGGAGAGCTTCGAAGCGGCTGCGGACCTCGACGAAGAGGATGGCGCCACAGATTGGCTCGTCTCCTTTGCAGTGCTCAGATCGCATCTGCTAAGTCTCCTTCCGCGCAAAGACCTTGAAATTCTTTATCCTGGTTGTGGGCTTTCGACCGTGCCGCATCACCTCATCAAGGAGGGCTACACATCGATTACTTGCTTTGATCGATGCGCGCGGGTAATTCGCATCATGCAGACGCGTTATGCAAAGCTCGGCATCGATTGGGTCGTCATGGACGCGCTCCGACTGGAAGGTTTGCCTTCCATGTGCTTCGATGTTGTCCTCGACAAGGCACTCTTTGACAGCGTGGTATGCCGGGAGCGAAGTTTGTCGGCTGTGCAGACGCTCCTGCAAGAAATGCATCGCGTACTTCGCGTCAATGGACTTTACCTGCTCGTCTCGCGAGGCAAACCTGCAACCCGGGTTCCACACTTTATTGACCCTGACGAGGAGCACCGATCTTGGGCGCTTGTTGACACAATTTCTATACCTGATCCAGAAACGGATGAGGAAGATGCATTTCATCTTTACGTGCTTCAAAAATTAGCCGGGACAACTGCAGCTATTGCCGCTGCAGCAGGTGACTACTAAAACTAGAGCGACTCATGTTCTAGGGCGCGTTCGCCGTTGATTCTTTGGGAGGGGCTCTCTGCTCTGCGCCGTCTTTTGCGTCTGTCGTATCCTATTCTGCGTCTGCTTTCGCGTCTGTCGTTACCTGATCTGGCTGGCTTGTGGCCACCGGACGAGTTTCTTGATTCTCCACCTTTGCTGTCGAGGATGAAGAGGAGGAGGAGGAAGAAGACGAAGACGAAGACGATGAAGAAGAGGAAGATGACGACGATGAAGACGCCGTGGGGACGTTTGCGTCACCGTCGGCAGCATGCCCAAGATTATTGAGAACCGACCAGCTCTTGAGCCACGGAATCTCCTCGAGCTTGTCCTTGGCCTGGATGTGCCAAGCGGTAACCTCGTCGAGCGTGGGCGGCGATGCGGACTGAAGCCTTGCCGCGTAAAGCTGAAGAATTGCGTCGGGTTTGTGATCGAGAATATCGGCTGGAGCGCCGATGTTAAGACCTGCAAGCTCCGATCGGCGCTCGGTCGCGTTCTCGCCAAGAATGTCGTTCATGTGGTCTGTAAGCTCGAGCTCCTGCGCACGTGTGATGGCATACTCGAGCATCGCCTCGTGCTCTCCGGCATCAAATTGCGCAACGTCTTGAGTTGCGAGCTCTGCGCGTGTTTTAATTCCTAGCGTCGCGAGGACGCGGCCCACGACAGGGCCCGTGATTGCAGCGATTTCGTCGTCAACGGCTTCGCAGTTGCCCAGCTCGCGCAGGCGAGGCAAGTCGCTGCACGTCCAGGTTTCGTCGTCGATACCTTGAGGCAAGGTATCCTTTTCCTCGTTGCGCAAAATGCGAGCCTTGCCACAGGCATCACAAAAAATAGTCATGCCATTTTCATCTTCCTCTCCATCTCCTCCTTGTTCCTGGACAGCCTGCATGGCTTCCTTGCTCGGGACAGCACTCGAAGAAGGCGGCGCAGCGACAGAGCTGCTATCGACAAATGGCTTTCCAGTGTCTGATTCTGGAACGGCGGTGCGCTGCCTTTTGCCGCGGCTGAGCTCCGGGGCCACCTCGAAAATAGCCTCTTGTACCGCCCGTGCCTTGTCTCTATCAAAGTCTTCGGGCAGCAGGAGGACTTCGATTGCCTGAGCATTGGCATTGTCGGTATCTTTTCTTTTGCTGCCGTCATTGTTGTTGTCGCTGGCAGCGGCTTTCCCGTCGCCGTTGCCATCTTCTGCAGATTGTTTGGGTTCTTCGCGTGAGGCCTTAAAGCCAAGGAATGCGAGTAGCTTTGATGCTGCCGCGATTGGGAAGACACACGACGAAAGAAGCTCATTTGTCGTGGCGAGTCTTCGGTACTTGGGCTCCTCGCCGCGGAGCACAAGGTTGCCCACAATGCGCGCCATCGTGGGCAACGTCTTGGACCCCTTCTCCTTCTCTTCTTTCTGATCACCGTTACCCTCGACGGCAGAAGCCCCGGCCCCGACAGCGGCAGCGGCGGCGGCGGCGGCTTCTCGCTCGACAGCCTCCACGAGCGCGCGGGCTTCGGCCTGCATCGTGTCCAGACGTGGGTTGCGTGCAAAAGAGAATGTGTTATGTTAGTACTTCGGGCCGGCACAAGCAGAAGCAACTGGAGCCGTCCGTCATTTACTGTTTTTTTGGCCGGGAACAAGGCACGATGCATGTAGTATGAGCGACATCAGGATGTCCTGTAAAACTGATGAAGAAGGAGAACCTGAAGGGGGAGAAGAAGAAGGAGGATGAAAAGTCAGGAGGTTTGACACTGATAGCAATACGAAGGACGAGGTGACGTCTGCATTTCCTGGCAAAATGACAAAGGAGAGCAAGGAGGATGAGGATGAAAAAAGTCAAGGCAGAAGATTAAAAGCAGAATGTGTGGTTGTCTTTGTGTATACTAAGATGGAGGGGCCAACGTTATCATTGGAGGGTGAAGGGGAGCTCGTTGCCAGGCGTGAAGAAGCGCTCCACACCATTCTCGTCAATGATGGCCGTGCGGATGACACCACCCGAGGATCCGTCGCGAGCCATGGCGTGCGCAAGTGCCTTTTTGACAAAGGTGTGGGCCTCGTCGCGCGTCATGTTCTCGCGGTAGTTAGCATCGCAATATGCGTAAATGTAAGTGGATCCACTGCCACCAATGGCAAAGGGCTGCTTGATCATGGCACCTCCGAGAGGGATAGAATACACAGTTCCGCCCTCGACAGGGTCGAACCCAGCGCAGATAATGCCGGCCATGAGACGGTCCTTGTACTCGTAGCAGTAGCGTTGGAAGAGCTTGGCTGCGGTCTTGACAGCGGGGGCCCGTCCGAGTTCCACGGCGTGGTTGCCGAGCTGCGTGCGAACGATGTCAGAGATTGCCTGCGTATCTGCTGCGCTACCAGACCTGCAGCAGTACACATAGTCATGGACGGGGGTCAGCTTGTCCGAGACGCGGTTTGCGATGTAGGACCCGGTCGACGTTCGGCTATCGGCGCCAACGATCACGCCGGACCCAAAGCTCACAGCCATGATACTGGTACCGAGGTCGACCTCGCCCTTCTTGAGCGTCCCTGGAGGCGACATGCTTGCTGTTCTTTCTTCTTGGCTCCTACTGCTGCAGCAAGTCCTGCTTGGCAAGTGCTCGACGGCCCCGAACGTTGGCTTCGCAATGGTTCGCCCTTTTCCTTTGCCGACCTGGCTGGCGGCGAGCAGAGGCGCGGGGCCGAGGCCGAGGCGCGACGGGCGGCGGCGAGGACAGCGGGCGGCGCCTGCGGGCGAGCTGCGGCCTGCGTGCGCGCGCTTGCGATCAGAGAATGGCGTCGCATCGAGACAGCTCGCCCAGCGTCTCTTGCGCGGTCAATCTTGCTTCGCTCACCTTCCCTGGGAGTTCGGCGCGGAGGAGCGCCGAAGAAGACCGCGCGAGGGCCGCTGGGTGGAGGAAGATCCGGCGCGCAGGTTCTCGCCGGATGGCGAGCGAGCGAGCGGTCCCGAGGGGAGAGATCCGCGTTGGCCGACTTCGGATCATGCGGTGATGACGCTCGGCGAGGAGGAAGGAGAGAATAGGAGGCGACGCGAAGAGCCGAAGGGGCGCGAATCTGGCTGAATGCGGCGCGAACTTGGTCGACGAGGCGATCATGTTCTCGTTGGCGTCATTCAGGTCGAGTCTGGGCCTGACGATTTGCTGGGCGACGAGCACCGCTTCCTCTCCTCTTCTTTGAAAAAAAAACGCAAATTCACAAACAAATTAACAAGTAAACTCGAGAACGTGTGGCTTCTTTTGGTAGTGCTGGCTTCTCTTGCTTGCTCCACTTCTGCAAATAAATTGGAGGGAAGGGTGATTGGGCCCGTCGAAGCGACGAACCACCATGAGTTGGAAAGAAATCCGCCACCACTCTGCCCGAGAACCTATATGAGACTGTCACCTTACTTGCAGCCTTAATCAAAAGCTATATAAGGCCGCAAGCCGCAAGCGTTGGCAAGGCCAGTCTGTTCTTGAACGCCAGATCACCGCGACGCGCGTCACCTTCCTCAAGCTCTGCGTCGCCGCCACTGGCATTTGAAGCCGTGCACGATCAAGATTGAGAGTATTCGTGCCGCGCGTCACGCTGCGATTGCCGGTGAACATCTGACGGATGAAGGCTGACGCGACGCAAGATGTTGGCGCCATCCTCGTCAGTCCATGGAGAGGTATTATGAACGCGTGACGTGCAGCGTCCGCTGCGTAGAAACCGGGCCGTGACTCTAATATGCTATTTCTTGGTTAACAATAAGGTCGTGGCGTTGGCCGGTGAGCCGACCCATCATGGCCAGCTGCAGCTGGCTGATCGCTCCCTGAATCTTTCGAGGAAGGGGCAAATTGGCGCTGACGGAGCTAGTGTGAATGGCTAACGAGAGCGTGGCCCACTTCCGAATAAAGCATTTGCGCAAGGTGGGCTTATGTGCTTTATTATAAAAGTTCTTTGCAGTTGGCCTTGAATTCGATCCAAGACCTGAGGGGCAGCGTCGCCCGGAACTGGCTCGCGAGGACCCCGACCTCCTCGCAGTGCCTCGAGGCGTGCGAGCAAGGGTCGTTCAGTTTGTATTTTCAAAGAGAGCGTGCGCTGGCTCGCCAGCCAACCCGATCTCTGAGATGCGCAAGACTCGCCGCTCAGTCGATGTCGTTGCTGTCGGCCGCTGGCGGATGGAAAGGAAGCAATTGCAAACCAGAAGAAGAAGAAAAAGAAAGAAAAGAACATGAGAGAGCCAAGAATTCAAGTCACGAAGCTCGTCTGTCTGGAGGACGCTGGTGCGTCGCGCTGCGCGAAAATAATGAGTTTCACACGCCACGCTCGTCATGCAATGAAGATTACTTTCGAAATTAAAGTGCATAATCTTGCGATCGCTAGGCATTAGCCGAGGCGTGCCGGAATTTTGCTCAAGGTGCTCCTGGCCAGCAGAATATAACACTCCAGCATGCAGACGACATGCCTGGCTACCGCTGTCGCGCGCTACAATCGCCATCAACGCGGCGGGGCAAAGTGTCGGCGCTGGCATAAGGTCTGCGCTGGCATTGTTGGTCTTCCTACTGAGCGTTGGCTGTGCATAGACTGTCAAAGTTTAAAAAAAAAAAGGAAAAAGAAAAGAAAAGAAAAGAAAAGAGAAAGTTCACGGAGCGGAGGCGGACACGCGGCCACTTCGTGCCTCGCTAGACTGTAGATTCCAGCTTTCCTCTGCACCGTGACCCCCGCTTGCCTTTCGTAGCCATTCGTGGCCGCTGGCAAGGGCTTGAAGAAAGATCTTGATATCTTTTGCAAGCGGTTGTGGTGGGACAATGAAATCCCGCGTGGCCCGAGGAGAGCATTGCCCGTCGCCCGTTGCAAGACAATATCAGCAACCTGAGGAGGTGGGGGCTGGTGCGGGATATTGTGGGAGGTCAGGTTCGCCTCGAGCGGTTCTTACTGTTAGGCGTCTCTTATGGCAAAATACAGCAAACAAGGAGCGGCACTGCGGCGGTCGGTCAAGGCTGTGGGCGGGGGCCGGTTCCCGCGCGGAGAACCTGAGGGGCCACACGCTGCCGGGCAGGCTCCAACTACCGAGCCCGCCTCCCTTGAACGAGGCCGGCCAACGACCGCACAAGAGTCCAAAGAAGCCGCGGCCCCGCCGACGAGGCGACGTCGTCTCCGCCGGCCTCGCGGCCGCAGCCCCGCCTGGCCCTGGCCGCCCCATCGCCCCTCCTCTCTTCTCCTCCTGACCTGTCCTGTCCTGTCCTGTCCTCTCCTCCTCTCCTCTCCGACCGGCCGATGGACACCAGACAGTTCAAGTTGCGCGGTGGCTGGTCGCTAGTAATCGACAGTGAAACACCAGCAGCCAACCATTGCACGACGCAAGATGCGCGATGAGGAGTCGACGCGGAGAAGGGACGGCTTGGCGTCGAGCTCGGCAATGACAACGACGCGACCATCGTGGTCGGTGGCAGATGGAGCCGGAGCTCGAGCGAGCACTGCGGCAACTTTGAGCGCCGGAAGCTCGCAGTTTCCCGCTGTGCACGCAAGGACGGGGCGGGCTAGCGCTGCGGCGGCTTCATCCGGTCCGGTCCGGCGCAGGCTCTCGCTGGCGATGCGACTCGGAGCGCAGGCTCTCGCCATCATGATTGCGGCGGCAAGAAAAATCGAAGATCTCGCCAGCCAGCGCGGAGCCGCGCAGAGCCGCAGCGAGGCTGATTGTCAGGCGCAGCTCGTACTTCTTTCTTTGTTTCTGCATCGGGGAAATGAATTCGAATTTATAAGAACGACAGGCACACACCGGTGGGCGGCCTGGCTCGGCCAGAGGAGGCTCCGCCTGGCTCGGCCAGAGGTGCACTCACAGGCGGGAGCTAGAGGCCGCCGCGCCGCTTCCCTGCCGCTGCCGTGCGCTCGGCCTTGCGGCGCGTGCGATACGAGCGTGCAGGCGTGCGATCGCGCAGACGGCGCCGAGGGCGGGCGGGCGAGCGCGAGAGCGCGAGGAAGTGAGCGAGCGGAAGCGCGGAAGCGGCCCGCACCCGCTTCTTTGCTTCCTCCTTTCCTTTCAAGTTCTTCCTGTTTCTTCCTACATGTCTTCCTTTTCCTTCGAAAGCCGCTCGTCTTGGGGCGACAAAAAAGGTGCAGAAACTTGTCCCGGCGAGGCGACTCGACTTGGCAGGTTCTTCACGCCCCGCTCGAACGAACGCAAGTCGCGCGTCGCAGCGGCTGCGAGCAAACCCCGATCACCAGGCGGCGAGAGATCGACCGCGCCTGGGCGTCGAGCGAGAGAGCGCAAGCTCGCACGGTTTGGCTTTGCTTTGCTTATCTTGGCTTGGCTTGGCGTCTTGCTTTGCTTTGCTTTGCTTTGCTTGGCTTGGCTTGGCTTAGCTTGGCTTTGTGGACGCGCGCTTGCGGACAAACGTCGATAGACGGCGAAAGGCGGGCTCGAGACGCGCCTGCGCGCTGCTCTGCACAGCGTTCCGTGCGAGAGCGGGGGCGAGGGCGAAGAGGCGAGGCGGGGCGTGGCGAGGCGCCGCTGCTTTGAACACGGGTACAGGCCAGTCGGTGCTGTACGACGTCGTCGTCTCGACGAACCCGACGTCGAGCTGCCGCCAAAGCTCCTGCTGAAGCTGCTAAAACTGCTTGACTGGAAAGCATATCCTACGGTACGAAATGAAGATGCCTCAAGTCCGAGGCAACAGTGATGACGAAGTGCACCTCGCAGACTCTACTGCAAAGAAGCAGCAGACAGGTGAGAAAGAGACATACATACTCGAGCAAGAGGCCGCACATGGAAACAAAAATCAGGAGAGAAGTCTTGGCTCAGGCAGCCAGACGCTTGATTCCAACAAGTTCGAGCCCGGGGCCGGCGCGAAGGGAAATAAGAGACGGTGGCCACGTCGCAAGAAACCTGTTCGTGGCTCATTTTGGCAGTCAAGCAAGTACGAGCTTTCGGAACCTACACAAGACCCTCTTGGCGCAAAGGGCGCCACGCTCGCGTGCATCACCAGTCTTGGTCAAGATACATCTACCTTTCCTGCTTCTGCAGCTTCGACAACGGAGGAATTTGAATTCGAAACTCAAGCTGGAAATTGCGTCTTCAGCCAACAAACGCGATTTCTTGATATTGACGTCGTCAAGAATCCGATGCAGGATCCTGGCGGTTCCATCGACATCATCGAATGCAACTTGCCCGAGATCGACAGCTATTTTCCACTAGTGGACCCCGAGGGTGTGCCAATTCCTCCCGGCGATCCGATCCCGATAGCACCCCTCAGGCGCACCATTTCCACGCCTGAAAATTGGCGTTCTGACATTTTCAATCCGCGCCGAACAGACATTGAAGGATGCTTACGAACAAAACTTAAGCGCACACAGTCTTCTAGCCCCATATCATCACTGAACAAGCGCGTGTGCAACGATACACCTGATAGTGCCACGGTGGCGCAGGACGCGCTGGACTCTGGGCCAATAATTGTGACTTGCAACGAGATTCCTTTCGGACTTCCGCCTCCTATGACGAATCCCCTCGAAGGCGCCAGTGGCGCTAGTGAACAGAGTGGCGACCCTGACGTCACGTTGCCTGCAGTTGAAAAGGAGAGAATTGAAGCAGTCATGCGGCGCCTCCGTCAGCTCGATCAAGGTTTTGGGCAGAATCCAGACAGACAGCAGATGCAGACCTACACCTGGAACGAGAACGTAGTCCTTCTTCTCGCGGCATTCAACCATCACGAAAACGAAATACAGCCATTTAGCAACATTTGCAAGTCTTTCAATCGCGAGATTGATTGCAAACGTGCCACGCTCGTGGACCGACTCAATCGTTCGTCGATCCAAGGCGACGAATGCGAGACCGCGCGTCTCCAGGGAGAGCTGGCTGCATTGAGACCGAATCGTAATCGAAGCTCGCTGCGCAAGAGGCTCGAGAAACTCCTCTGGTGGCGCGACAAAGACTGGTCAAAGGACCTCAAACCCACGGATCAATGGCCTCACGTCCGTCGCATTTGCGCAGCGCAGTTCGTGGAAATGGTGAACGGTTTAGTAGAGCACTCGGCCGACAAAAGCCGTACTTGTCGCGTGAGCAATGGCGAGCAACCACAGATTCCGTATTTAGACGAGTCCCTCATGAGCGAGTTGCACGAAATCGCGGCCTTTCTTTGTCGAATGTATCCGCGTCTTTCGGACTATTCCCGTCCTGTGCGAGTTCCCGCTCGAATGCCGGTCATGTGTTATCACGACTTGTAGAAAACAATGGGCAACTTTGGGCCTGTTGGTGACGTCAAAATTTCCATTCGCCCCCCCCCCCCTTCCAAAATGAAGTAGGGTAAAACCTCCGATTTTCAACATCAATGTTAGAAAAATCATTTTTCGTTCAAATACCCTGCGGGGCTAAAGCACCCGCGAT